>JAEIJG010000129.1:0-50609 GCA_037289395.1 Beauveria scarabaeidicola | reverse complement strand
CCTTATTAGATATAAAAGGATATCTAATAAAATATTCCTTACCTACCTAGATCTAAGTTATTAGCTACTCTTAGTAGTATATAGTCTATATATCTAAAGCACCTACTATATCTATAATTATATAATAAGGGTGTCTATTATTATCCTAGAGCTACTAGTAAGTAAGAAAGGCTACTTCTATAGCTTATTATAAGGTATTATTAATACTTAGCTAATTAATAGAAAAAGGGATAGTATATTCCTAGTAAATACTACTAATCTACTATAGATTAAATCTAATATTCTAGCTTAGGTTAAAGGATATAAGGTATTAAGTAGTATTAGAGTAAATATAAAGACTAGTATATTAGAAGGGTATATACTAGGCCTATATTAGGGTGTTTCCTCTAATAATTTATTCCCTAGTAGTATTAGTATATACTTAGTATATACTAGGTATATAGTAAGGTTATTATACTTATATAAAGCTTAAAGAGGTTATTAAAGCTAATATGCTTTTATACTTTCCTCTAGTAAATAGTTTTTTAGTATAGAATTATACCTAATATATAGTTAGTATATATTATTTATAGTCCTCTTATATACTTATAATACTTATTTACTACTTAATAAACTCTATAACTTAAGCTCTTATATTAGCCTTATTAATATTAATATATACTAGGTTAATATTAAGAATAATATAGGTAATACCTTTATCTAAGGCTATTAAGTAGCTTAGTAAGGTAATATAATTAATAACTCTTTTTATAGAGATAATATATAATCTATATCTACTAAGAATAAGCCTAGAATATTTAATTATATCCTTTAGGATATTAAAAAAACTTTCTAAAGACTTATCCTTAAGTATATTTAAGAAGATATCCTTTTTAATATTAGTATAGGCCCCCTATATACCTTAGATATATATATACCTTATTATTCTAAAATAAGTCTTACTAATAGTTAACTAGTACTAGCTTAAGTATTATTAACTCTTATATTATTAATATTATAAGATAATTTATATTATTTTATATATATATAATATACTTTTATAGTATATACCTTATATATAAATATTATAAACTATATTATAGATTTCTTTACTATTATTTATATATATTTATACTATTTTTATAGTATAAGGTATATCCTAAGTATATACACTATAGTTATATTAATACCCTTATACTATATACTAATAGTAACCTAGACCTATATACCTAGTATATACCTTATATATATATTATAGCTATAGTAATAATACCCTTATACTATTCTTTTATAATAATAAGATAATACTATAAAAGGAATAAAGTAAAACTACTTCTTATATTTATATTCTTAGTTAACCTCTATAGCCTATTATATATTACTACCTAACTCTTACCTTTCTAAATATCTTTTCCTCTATCTATATATAATAATATAGTAATTATAGTAGTAATTATAGTAGTAGTTATAGCGGCAGATATAGCTTCTACCCCTATATAGGGCATATGCCTAGTAGATATAGACCGCCTCTATTACTATGTGGAGTATATGTAGAGTAGCTGCAGAGTATACTCACCGCCTTTATGTTTTTAGCCCCACTTTGACTAAGGTTGAGGTTTCCCCGACTAAGTCTGAGCTACGTGCTCGACTTGCGGCCCCTGCGGACATGAGTCGCGAGGCTCCGTGCAAGCCAGAAAAATGAGCCCGACTGCCCGAAGGTGACTTATATTGAATGTATTGCTTGGCTGCTTGGTAATTTGGTATGAAATCAACTGGGCACCGATGATGCGCCCTGGGCACGGAGTGCTATGGGAAAAGATAGACCACTGGCCATCCAATTGCTGCATTGAGCTGGTACGCTGTGAACAACCCGCTCGGAGTTAACCCGTAAGTTGTAACTAACTACGGCCGTCCCGCAAACTTCGTCAGCAGCTAGAACTAGCGGTACGTACTAAGAAAACCATTACAAATCAGCGTTATTCATTTTCTCTCTTTCTTTTCCATGTTGACACGTTTTGACCGTCATTCAGCCAACGCATGTCAATGAGGTTCAGCTCCATGGAAGCTGCAATGTCGCGGCGCTGAGATACGTTGGCGCCCACCATTGGCCAACAGCTGCCAGCTGTCAACCATTCTGACGGTCCGGCAGCCCAACTGTTTAGAATGCGGCCCGTTTGTAGTGTAGTTTGCTGAACTCGGATGCCATGGGCCTCTACATACATTATTTTGTCCTTTTCTTCGCGATAAATCTACAGTCATCTACGATGGTGAAGCACCTCCATTCATCTCTCAGCGACGAGGGTATCGAGGACGACGAGCTAAGCAACCTTGAGCTGCTGCGGCACCGCGGGCCCTTGTCCCATGCAAGTACCGGACCTCGAAGCTCTCCAGCTCGAGGTAATTCCCAAGACGGTGAATGGCAGTTGGAAGGAGACGCACCACTCCACGAGTTTTCCAGCGCCCAGACAAACGATGAACAGCTGCCAGAAACCGCCCCGATTCCGTCTCAGTTGTTGGAGATCCGCGACGCGCCGATGAATGCTACCAGGAGGTCCGCCCGTTTGGACTTGTCCGAGACGTGCTCGACAACCCGTCGAAGCACCCCTTTCAGCGGCGACGATTTTATTGGTCCGTGGGACTTTGTCTCTGTACAATCAGACGTGTCGCATTTGTCTGCCTCTGAAGAGGCTCCTCGCGAGGAGCCTGCTGGTCCTGCTGTCCAACACCCTAAAACCCCCCCAAAAGGTGTCGTAGTGCCGTCAAAGAGAAAGTCCGAACAGCAACAGAAAAGGCCTTACAACACACGAGCAAAGCCAAAAATCTCCTATGCAGATGGCGAGAGTAGCTCTGATGAAGAAGATGAATCAGAGATAGTTGCACCTCCTGAGACTGCGGCTCGCGCTTCAGCGAAGAAGTCGACCAAGAAAGTGAGCCCTGCCAAGGACAATGGCGCAAGCCCGGCGAAGAAACCCTCTTTGAAAAAACAAGAGCCAGAGAAACGGGATGAGACCGAAATCCCTCGAGTGCGAGAGAACGGGAAGAGGAAACAGCGCCGTAAGACACCGCTTCCCATTGATGATGAGACCCAGACTGTCCCGACCACGCTTCCCGCGACTCCTCCAGTTTCCGACCAGAGACCGAAGAAGCGCCAGAAATGTCAGACACGAAGAGCTCCGGCTGCAACCAGGCTTAAAACTTGTAACAAGAACAACGGCCAAGAAAACACGTTTCCGGCTGCCAGACCGAATACTACTTCCCCGGAGCTCGGCTCAGATCTGCCACTTCACGTACCATCCAGTGTTGGCAGTGAGAATAGGCGTGCCTCGTGCCTCAACTACTCTCCTCTTGTGGACATTGCTCAAGATGATGAAGACCAAGATGCGAGCAGCGTGGTAGTGTCTGCCCATTCAACAGAAATGACGACGCCGGGCGCTCTACCAAGCCCCAGACGAATATCCAGCATGCAAGCCCCTGTACCGTCTTATCAGCCGCTTCCGCGTCCTCTGTCTCCCCCTTCTGTCTTCGAAAATGTGAGAGAATCTGTCGAATACATGCCAGTTACCCGGCCAGTTCTTGCTGGTGACTTGTCCCTTCTCATGTCGAGGAATGTATCCAGGCGTGACGAAGATATTGGGCATCGATTGCAGGAAATACACAAGGTAGGTTTTTGCTATGGTCAAAAGTTGGACCTGGCTGACATATTTTAGCGAATCGGAATTTATCTAGAAAGCAAGGAAAAAGAGGTCGTCTCCGTTGCCTCTGTATACCTCAAGAACGGCACACGCTGCGTAGACCGCCTTCAAAATCGGTTCGCGAAGGAGCGCCACAGCCTCCTACACAAACTTCAAGAAGATAAAGATGCATTTAACAAGTCCATTGGTGCTGCGAAGCGTGGCCTCCGTGAGGGAGCTAGAGATCGTCAGAGAGTTCTCAAGGAATTAGACAGGAATGCAAAAAAGAGACGGCATTCTTGCACGAATGAAGTCAGTCGCATCAAGGACGTTGCCAAGAGAATCCATAGTGACGGTTGATAATTGCTAGAAGTATACGCCGAGGTTAATACTAGGTTCTGACTGTAATTATTGAAATTGAAAGGAAGCTGCGTCATTGACAGTATCCGAGATATCTGGCCTCTTCCAACGAATCAAAGTAGAGAATTTAGGTGGCTGTCAAAACTTGGCTCAATTATCGATCTACAATTTTGATGACTTGAGATATTTCCGCTGTAGCAATCGCGATGGTTAGTCGGCACCCTTCACCCCTACGCCGACAATGCCTATTTGAACACCGCATTCACCTCGCATCGTCACCTCCGGCTTCTTCACCTGCATTGTTTCAACGCTGATTTCACTCACTATCCTTTGCATCTAATCCAACATCCTTTGAATCTCTGACTGATTCTTATTCTTGACCACCGCATCTGCATCCCATCGAATCTTCTCGTGCAAGCCAGCATCGCCCGTTCTCTGACCAACTGCCTTCTTCCTTCCTGATCCATTCTCCCTCTTGCCACCTCTCAGAGGCTCAATCCGTGCTTTCGCTCAAAATTCTTAACCGACCTTTTCCACAAGAGCCAAGCAGGCTAGTTAAATTACCTTGCATGCACAATGTCAGGGACAGCCCAACAAGACAATTCCCCGGGCGATGGAAATGAAGTCTTGACGTTGACCTACCACATGGACATTGAGCTCGTCAAAGGCTTGAACATTTTTCGCGGAAATAATAACGAGTCGACAAAAATGGAAAGCCGACGCCTTCTTTACTACAATCTTCCGCCGTCCATTACCGCGTTGCAGGTTGCGCGTGCAGCAGCCGCCTTTGGTCAGGTACTTCGAGTCAGCCATGTAGCACCCGCCGTGCGAGGCGCAAATGATGGCAGCTTGACAATTTTGATCGAGTTTGCGGCACCTGAATCGTCCACCAAATTTCAATTAGCCGTCAGGTCTACCTGCCCACAATTCATCTCAGAGACCGGCGAGCTGTACGGCGCCGGGGTTTGGGTTATTCCAACTCCCTCGTTCTCCATTTGCACCCACACCGATGCATATCTGAACCGGGGCTTTACGCGCACCATTTCAATATCTCCGATCGCAGGTACCCAAGTATGGTTTACCATTTGCGCAGTCGCGGCCCCGCATGACGTCTTGGACGCCGAGTACGACAGTACGACTCAAACACTAACACTGGAGTTTGCTGGAGTCGATATTGCGCATCAAGCAGGGATGTGCTTAAGGAGTTCCCTCTTTGGCTTCATCTTCGATCATAGAGTAGTTCATGTCGGACCGCGCGCAGATCGCGTCGGGTACGGTGGCTATGTTGAGTTCCTGCCTGCTGACCACTTGAAACAGCGATTCGATCGCTGGCCATTCAACCAGTACTGGCCGGAGACGTACTACTATGTGATGACGCAGCAAAACCTTCATCCAAGATTCAACCTCAAGAGACGTGATGTCTCAGCGTCCGATGCAACGGCTACCGATGATGAATCGAACCAGACTTTGTCAAGCTACGCGACAAGCGAGGACAATGAGCCTCGCGGACGATCTTTTTTTCCAAGTGATCCCCCAGGGTATATATTCTTTCACAATCCTTTGAACAGTTTCAATGCTAATAGAATCCCTCAGCTCCAAGAGACAGAAGCAGGGAGAGGCGGAGCTGCTCGCCGGCGGCGACGATCCCCAGCTTTTAGGAGACTGGGACACCTTTTTTCAGAATCGATCGACGATAAGCTTGCGAGGCTGGGAGGAGTATGCAAAAATTGCAAAGCACAGAAGGGAGCTCTCCGCTGCGCAAGGCTTGGCAGATGGCATTGTTCCCAAGTGCGATGGGACTTGCGAGCTCGACTGCAAGGACATCACGAAGACACCGCGTCCAAAAGAAGTGGATGCTTTCTTGGCAAAGTCACAGGAAGAGCTGCTGATTGATTTCTGAGCGGAGCGTTGGCGCTTCGGGAGTGGTACTTGGGAATATGCCCAGGTGGTTCTAGTAAAGCCTGGCGCGGCTCTACGAAACCGTTGCATTTGAGAAGAAGAAGATCTACATGGCTTCGTTTGATGGCTATTTATCATTACATTACTTCCATAGCATGGGTATCTTGATGGCTAGCTTAAAACGGGTACTTTATTATTATAGCATTTGATATTCTTGACCCTCCAGCCCTCAAAGTAAGGCGCCACTGCCTCTCTCTACTACATATTGGGCACATCGCCAAGTTTGAGACTTGCTGCGGCTGGTGCTAGATGAAGCAAGCTAATGTAATTTGCTAGTTTTAATACGGTTGACGTCTATTCAGCCTCTTGCAAACGCCTTGTACATTTTCGACCGCGCCTCACGGAAATTCGAGACCTCGTTACATGTAGCTAAGCCATGTTCGCCGGAAACACCCCATTAAGGTTTGGCCGCACGCCCTGCGAGTTCGGCGCGTCCCATGTATGCTTTTCCATGTTGTCGTCGCTCGAGTAGACAAACATGCCACTATACGCGCTCGACGGGCTCGACGGGCGATCGTCCTCTCGGTCCTCGTCGATTCTGTTGGTCGGCCGGAGCGGCGGCAGTCGGGCTGCCTCGTCTGCGTCATTCCTTGCCGGGCGCGGCTGCCCCGACGAGCCCTTCTTCCTGCTGTTGAAGGTGCGGCAGAACTCGCGGACGAGGTCGTCGGGGAGGTTCTCCTCGGGCTCCCATGTGGGGTTCTGGTCCGGTGGCCAGTCGCCCTCCCAACGGACCTTGAAGTACCGGACGAAGCCTCTACCCTCGACGTCGTAGAGCTCCATGTCCTCGATGCGATCGACGGCCCAGTCCGTCTCGTCTTCGCCTTCGGAGCTAGAATCGTCGTTTATAAAGATTGGTGGCGGTTTTGCTTTTCCCGAGGATGGTGTCCGCGGTTTTTGGTTTGGCTTTCGATGATGCGTCTTTATTTTCCTTGCCACGTGCGAACGATATTTCGGCTGGCCTTTTGATGTTGGAATTGTGTCATCGAGATGCGGTTCGAACGGCGCTTTGATCGACGGCTTCTTCGCTGGAAACTGTGGAGTGCTGCTTGCTTTCTTTGCTGGAGGTTGTGGCGTGCTGCTTGATGCCGTCGTCGCTGGAGGTTGTGGCTTGCTGCTTGCTTTGTTTGCTGGAGGTTGTAGCGTTCTGCTTGATGCCTTGGTCGCTGGAGGTTGTGGCATGCTGCTTGCTTTCTTTGCTGGAGGTTGTGGCATGCTGCTTGCTTTATTTGCTGGAGGTTGTGGCGCGCTGCTTAATGCATTCTTCGCTGGTTGCTGTGGCGCGCTGTTTGACATCTTCTTCGCTAGAGACTGTGACGTGCTCTTTGTCAGCTTCTTCGCTAGAGACTGTGACGTGTTATGTAACAGCTTCCTCGCTCGGGACTGTGGCGCGCTATTGGGCGGCTTCTTCGCTGGAGGATGCGGTGTGCTGCTGTTGTTTCGCCCGTCCGATAGATATTCTGTAATCGGTCTTGACGAGTGTGTTTTCGCTGTCGCAGTCGGCTTGGGTGTTACCGTGGGCCTCAGTGATACCATCGGGTTGGTAAGTGGAAAGGGCATTGCAGCTGATTCCAAACCCTGTGGCTTGGGATTTGCTGTTGAAGGCATAGACATCAGCGGTAGCGTCATGTTGGTAGCCAGTTTTGGCTTCTTGGAAGGTTGGCTTTTGACGCTTCGAGATCTACCACCATCACCAGTCAAAATGGGCATCTTGGGGCATACAGAAGCCATCGGAGCTATCGGAGCTACAGGGGCCACGGGCGCAGAACGCACCTCCGGCACTTTACCGTCGGACTCGTCCTTGCCAGGCGACAAGCTGTCCTCTTCCTGTCGCGTTGACTTTGCAATATCAAAGAGGAGCTGCTCTGACGGGCTCTCATCACTAGAATAACCGTCGAGAAAGTCGTCCATCTTGCGTTTCTTGGGTGTGGAGAGGCTCATGGCGCCGCCGCGCAGTCGCCCCTGCTCGCCATCCCCGCCCTCCGTCTCGGCGACGACGGCGGCCTCGATGCTGGTGTGATGTAGTGGCGGACGGACCGCCTTGGGCGGCGGCAGCTCGTCGGCGCGGCCCAGCAGCGTCTGCTGCGCCTTGAGGGCCTGGCGCTCGGCGGCGAGGCGCGCCCGCTCGGCGTCCATCTCCAACTCCATGCTGTACTCCCACTCCTCGAGCGCGTGGGGGGAGACGTAGTCGAGGACGTCCATGGCTGGGACGAGGAGCCGCGCGGCAGGCAGGTCGCGCCAGCCGATGATGTACTTCATGCGCTTGGGCAGCGGGCGGCCGTCGGCGGCCAGGCCCGAGGGCGGAAGGAGAATTCGGTCGTCAATGTACGCGGTCGAGTCGGCGGGCGGCTGGAGAGCGAGGCGTCGAAGAGGCGGCCCGGAGTTGGGGACATAGTCGGCCGGGCGAGAGGGTAGCGGGATCGTGATTTTGATCTTTTTGATTCTTGATGGCTGCTGCCGTCTGCGCCCCGGGTGCGGTGAAGTCATCCTGTGTTTCACGGCCCCGAGCCTTGTAACGATGGTGGTGTCGAGCGGGTCCAGTTGTTCCGTTATGGAAACAACCAAATTCCATGCTTCGAAAGGCGGCAAGAGAAAATCGCGGATGAATTGCTGTTGGAGTTGGTGAATTTGGGTGTGTGTATTTGTGAGAATTTGTACGCGCGTGGGCATGGGGGGGGGGGGGCAAGCGCGACAACTCCCCCGTAATTAAAAAATGGGCAGGCGGCAAACCTGGCCTGGCAGCAAAATCCACCGACTCCGACTGGCCCAAATCTTTAGCTTGCAACATCTCCATTTCAACGCTCTCCTCTCCAGCGCCACCAATTCCTGTCGACCACTTTTCTATTCGGAGCAGCTGCATTTAATCGACGTGACTAATCTAATTGTCGCACCGAATACGCTACGACCGATGAACATGGCTACACCGATGAAGACGATGGTGCTGCGCGGCGCTCGCCAGGCCTCGTCGTCCGTCGTGCGGTCGTGCCCACGAGCTGCCTTTTCGACGCTGCCGGCCCGCTCTGCCAGTGCCCAGTCTACATTCATTACCCGACCGATGCTCAAGACGATGATACCCAAAACCCTCACCATCAGTGCCCGCGCGGGTCGCCAGGCGACTACCACTGCTTCGACGGCTCGCTTCTTCTCCAGCACACCCCTCCAGCAAAACGCTGCCGCTGCCGCCGCCCCCAACACCGGCCGCGGCGCTCCCTCCACGGCGGCTCTCGACTGGAACTCGTTCTTCCAGCTGCGCGTCAAGCGCCGCCGCATCCAGATGGTCTTTTCTCTCGTATCTGGCATCTTGGGCGGTGCTGCTGGCGCTGTGGCTCTGTCGAGCGGCGCTGCTGACAGCCTCATTGGCATGGTGCCACTCGACCCCTTTGTCACGCTGGGCATTGCCACCATGTGCGCCGGTGGCCTGGGCTGGCTGATTGGCCCCAGCCTGGGCGGTCAGGTCTTTTACCTGCTCAACCGGCGGTACAAGACGCAGATGCTGCAAAAGGAGAGCGAGTTTCTGACGCGCGTCAAGAAGCACCGCAGCGATCCCACACAGTCGAGCACCAGCAATCCAGGTTTGTTCGACACCGAAAGGTGGGTGTGACGTAATACTAACGTAGCATAGTCCCCGATTACTATGGTGAAAAGATTTCAAGCGTCGCCGGCTACCGCCGCTGGCTCAAGGACCAGCGCGCGTTCAACCGCAAGAAGAATGCCAACTTTTTATAAACGGATCATGTCAATGGCTATATGAGAAGAATGGAAAGGGAAAAGAAGACGCATCGAGTTTGGTGCGTCTAGGGCGATTTCAAAGGGCCTGTGTAACATTTGCGTGAAATCAACGTCTGCATTACCGTACAACTCCTCTTGTCTCAACGACAATATTTTTTTTACATTATTAGCAATCTGTCACCTCTGCCATGTTGGCCTTGATGCTATATGAATGGTAACGTAGGGTCCACATCCTTGCGCCAAGCACGCAGTCCGCCGTCAATGTCTCCCACGAACCGCTCACCATTGCGGTCAAGCCCCAGCTCTTTGAGCTTTTGCGTAGCAATCTGCGAATCGTTTCCCACGCGGCACACGACATAGATGGGCGCCGAGTGCGGTAGGTCTGCCGGCATCCAGTCCGGCGTCGCAGCCTCTGTGGGCGCGCGCGGTCTCATGAACTGGCTGATGGGGACGTTGACGGAGCCGGGAATGTTGGACAGCCCAAAGTGCTCCTTTTCGCGGACGTCGATGAGTAAGTGCGGCGAGCCGCGGTCCGCCGCGATGCGCGCATACTCGGACGCCGGAATGCGCTCCGCCGGCTGCAGCAGCTTCACCGGCTGCGCGACGCCGCAAAACTGCACGTAATCCAGCGACGACTGCATCTGCGCCAGCGTCAGGGCACCGTCCCCACCGCCGGTTCCGCATGCGAAGCAGTCGTCGCGCTTGCCACGGATGCGCACCGTGCGGAACATGTTGTCGTTTTCTGCCATGCTGCTAAAGAGGAGCATGGTCATTTGCTTTGGTGTCGTCGCAGCGGCGGCGGCGGCGGCAACGGTGGCGCCATCGGCACTGTCCGTGGAGGGCGGCGGCGGCTCCTCCAGCCCGCCACGCGTGATGAGTTTGATGGCCTCGAGGGCCTGCAGCACGCCCATGGTACCGACTACCGGGCCGACGATGCCGCCCTCGCCGCAGCCGACGACGCTTGCGGGCGGCGGCGGCTTCGGGAACACGCAGCGGTAGCAGGGGCCGCGGCCGGGCGGGCTGTGCAGGACGAGCAGCTGCCCGGAGGTCTGGAACGCCGAGGCGGAGACGAGGGGCTTGCCGAGGAGCACGCAGGCGTCGGAGATGAGATAGCGCGAGGTGGGGTGGTCGGTGCAGTCCAGGACGAGGTCGTACGGGGTGAGGATGGAAGCCGCGTTTTGCGGCGTCAGGTGCGTTTGGTGCGCGTTGTATGTGATGGTAGGGTTGAGGCTACACACACACACACAAGTCAGTCAGTCTGCGAGTTTCTAGTGAAACGGGAGATCGGGGGGGAAGGCGGGGTCGTACTCTTTGAGGTAGGTGATGGCGCTTTCGACCTTGGTCATGCCTACGCGGCTGGTGGAATGCGCCACCTGGCGATGCAGGTTCGACACCTCGACTGTGTCGCCGTCAATGAGGCCCAAGACGCCGACGCCCGCGCCCGCTAGATACGCCGCCGCCGGACATCCCAGGCCACCTGCGCCGACGAGCAGCACCTTTGCCTTTCTCAGCCGAAGCTGGCCTTTTTTATTTGTCTCACAGCTTTGCATTAGCCTTGAAGCAACGCGAGTTGCAAATTTGATCAACGACAAACAAAAAAAAAAAAGAAAAAAAAAAAGGTGCGCACCTTGCAGCCCGAAATTAGGCACAATCATCTGCCGGCTATACCTCTCATACTCGTCTTCTTTGAGCGGCCATTTCCAGTCCTTTTGCGCGTCTGCGCTGTGCTCCGTCTCGCGCTTCTGCGACTCGGCGACGGCGAGCTGCGACTTTAGGTCCGCTAGCGCAGACTCGCGCTGCGCAATCTCCCTGCGCAAGCGGTCGATTTCCTCCGTCATGGGTGCGTTGGATGGGGAGCTGTCTAGGCTGTGTATAGATTAGAAAACATATGAGCCTGGCGGTTTTTATGATTCATCCGATGTTGGTGCAAGCAAAACTTGTCGTTGAAGCTTCAAAGTTTACGCAAAGTGGGCGGAGATGCCCCTCCCCCGCTCGGCGCAACGGCGCGGCAAATGTGCATCTGGTGGCAAAGTCCATGTACGTGGGCCACCTGTTTGTATTAGTGTGATGGTTGATGTAAACATTGATATTGGCATATTGTACTTGACAATATTCGCAAATGGTGCATCATGTAGTAGAGTGGCAAGCAAGTTACAACACCAACTCGTCAAGTTCTACCAGTGCCGCTCCTCAATATCCACGGCATTCACATCCACCTCGTCCTTGAACCACCGCTCCTCCTCCCCAATCCTGACATCGTTGCCGCTCATCTGACGCTTCCTCATCAGCCCATTCTCCGCAAACGTCCAGTCCTCGAGCCCGTACGTGCGCCACCACTGGCCCATCTCGTCGTGCCACTCGTACCAAAACTGCACCGCAATCTTGTTGTCCATAAACGCAAAGAGTTCCTTGCGCAGGCGGTAGCTATTCTCCGTCGCCCACTTGCCGGCCAGGAACTCGCGGACCGCCTCGCGGCCTTGGAGGAACTGGTCGCGGTTGCGCCAGATGGTGTCGGGCGTGTATGCCATCTTGACCTTGTCCGGCGTCCTGTTCTCGCGTAAGCTTTATTAGTAGTAGAAATGAGCGAGCGTCATACTTTGTATTCCAGGCGTCTTGGGCGGCCTTGACTTTGATTCTGGCGGTTTCCAGTGTAAATGGTGGGAACGGAGGTTTGCTTTCGTCGGCCATTCTTGAGTCTTGCAGTATAGCGTGCGCAGAAGATTCCTAATAAAAAAAGGTGGCTTGGGTCGAAAATATGTGTGATGCCGTTAGCTGGCAATAAACACCTCTTATAATTTCGTCGTCGAAATCTGTGAGCGTCGATTGACTCATGGTTTCTCATTCTGCGCCCTTTGCATTGCATCCTCGGCATGTAACTATCAAGTAAGCGCCGTAATCGGCAGTCGGCCGGGTCGGCGTGGGCCAGATGGTCGGTCCGTTATCAATCTCCAGAAGCCCGGAGCCAATTCGGGGAACGGGTTCTGACGATGATGTAGTCTTCTTGCCCTCAATTGGACAATACTCCGTTTCTATGAGACAACTTGTTTACTTTTGTATGCTTTCCCTCTCGTACAGAATCTCAGCATAGGTTGTGTTGATTCCTCTCTACTATAACAATCGATCAAACAACCAAGACCAACAATAATATACATTTTTCTGAGAGCCTCTGGGATTGTCAGTCAGTAATGTGAAGCTAATTACCAACCCGATTAATTGGCTCATCGTTTGCCCATTCTTCGACTTCGATCAAGAGATTCATATGTACGCGCGTAGATTAAACGCCTTGTAGACATTATCTGCGCGACCAATGCAGATATAGCATGCCAGCTATCGAACTAAAAGGAAGAAAGACAGCTAAAGGACATGAATGCAATTCTTCCATGCCTTTGTACACGACCAACAGCCCAAGTCTCACCTAATCGCATTGTTGCCGGGTAATTCCGTCCTTCACCACACTTGCACGATCCACCCCCACCGTTATCAGCTCCATCACCGCCAAAAAAGTTTCTTATCAGCAACGACAACCATCACTCTTCGTCAACGTCTTGCCCTCTACACTCCAGCTTCACCACCACACATCATGGTCCGTACCCCTCCTCCTTCTACCATTCCACCCTCCCCTCCCGCTGACATTTTCTCTTTATCCAGGCTCCCCTCCCACCAGGGCTCAAGAAGCCCTCTGCGCGCTCCTTTCGCCAGCAGCGCCTCTCCGGCACCATCCACCCCCTCGCGCCCCTCAAAACATTCCGCTCCGACGCCGCCACTCCCCTCTCCGACTCCTTCTCCTCCAGCAAGCGCGACAAGCGACTCATCAAGCACTCCTCGTTTCTCTCCCGCGTCGCCGAGTCGGGCGTCGGAAAAGCATCGTCGTCGTCGTCGTCGCGCAAGAAGAATAAGAACAAACGCACTGGCCGCGGCCGCAGCAAGCAGCTGTCCACGACGCTGGACGGCTTGGCCGATGCGCTGCCGGAGCTGCAAGACGGAGCCGAGGCGCCGCAGGGCAAAATTCGGCACAAGAGTATAAAGAGCAAAAAGGGAGCGCTGAAGAGAAAGGAGCAGGTCGTCAAGGGCGAGATGGAGCGGTTTGGGGTGAGCATGGCGCAGCTGGCGGAGACGAGGGAGCAGGAGAGAGGCAGTGAGGCGGCGGCGGGAAGGATCAAGAAGGAGGAAATGGAGGGAGAGGGAGGAGGGGGACAGATGAGTGCGGGGGGCTCGAGTCGGTGGGCGGCGCTGAGGGGATACATTTCGTCGACGATGGAGCAGAACCCTGCGTTTGCTCAGCGGCAGTAGTGTGTGTCGATGCTGTCGTTGTCGCTGCAGTCTCTCTTGACCTCGAGACTTGATCATGACCCTGATGAAGAAACATATCATGTGTGGCATACCAGTGGCGTGGCAAAAGTGCTACGGTGTTTGGGCGTTTTTAGGCAATTTTCAATTTTAGCATGGTTCAATGTACAGAGATGTATTAAAGTCAAAATGTAGTTGAGGTATAAAAGCTATGCAAATGTATGGTAGTGGAATAATGTCAGCATGAAACAAACATGTAATCGTTGATAAAAACAGAAACGCTGTCATGCTACGTCTTGGCATGCCCTCCATGTTTCGTGACTGTCCACATCAAAGCCACTCGAAATCGCGCACATTAAAACAACCATTCCAGCCACGACATCACTCGATTCGAAAATGTATATTCTGCCTTTGTGTGAACCCTTCAAAACAACAAAAGATTAGAAAACGACTGCTTGAAACCCAATAAATTGCCAAAGACGAAACCGCCGACACACTTTGGACATTGACACCGTGCTGATTGAGTCACCAGACGGCTAAAGAATCAGTGGTGGAGGTGGTAGAGAAAACCTAGCTGTGGTCGGCCATAGGTCTGCAGCGGCCGAGAAGCATGCACGACGTGGGGCTCCGCGAAGATGTTTCGCACCCAGACACGACCTCTTTCCTCTTCTTCGCAACAACAACTGTTGCTGGCTGGCGGCAGGTGCGGGTGCCAGGGAGGCGGGCCGCCATACAGTAGTAGAGCCGGTGGCGGTGGTGGTTGCGGTGGTAAAGCCGGTGGCGGTGGTGGTGGTAGAGCCGGTGGCGGCGGCGGCGGCGGTGGTGGCGGCGGTGGCATCCTAGGTGGTGCTTGGGTTGGGTACCGTTGCAGCGGCATGAGAGCCTGTTCAGGCGAGTAAGTGTGATCGAGTGGCCGTTGAATCGGGGAGTGACGACGCGAACTGGACCGTGGCTTGTACTGAACCGGGTAAAGTGACCAGCTTGGAGAATCAAGCATGTCTCTTGACACAATACCGCATTCCGAACTGTCCCCTTGCGGGAGTGCGCGGTCGGATCGACCATGACGCCTGCTACTGCCAAAAGATTGAGTGGATGCTATAGAACGTTCCCCTTGTGAGTGTCTGAGTTGGCGTCTGCCAAGAGAATCGTTGGACGCTACAGAGCTGTGCCCGTGTGGAAATGTGATGCTATACTGCCGGGGACTGCGCGGGATAAACTGAATGCTGGATCCGCCAGAGCTGCTCGGGGTGGAAGTATGGGAGCTGGATGACCCGGAGCTAACGGGGCTCGAGCCGCGAGAGCTGGAGTTTTCGGAATAGTTCGAGGTAGGGGAGTGCAATGGAAGAGATTCGTGCGAGTTGAGGCGGCCGTGGGCGATCATGTCTTGATGGGACGCGGTGGGATGGGGCACGTCCGTGTCAGAGTGCAGAGAGCTTGCCGGTGGAGAGACGTGTTCGGATGAGTTTTCCGATTCCGTCTCGACGTAGGCACTGTATGCTTTCCGAACGAGCTTGTCGAACCGATCAAGATCGCCCCAGCTAGCCGAGCTCTAATCGATGCGTGGGGGTGTCCTGTCTGGATATGGACTAGAGCTTCGTCTACAGGAGCAGGGTTAGTTTTTGCGGTTCGTACTGATGAACGTTGCCAACACTTACGACTGACGACGCTCGGCTTCTTTGCGCAGATTCTCAATGATGCGGAGCATTTCCTTGCGGCCGCCGCTGCTGTCGACCATCTTGCCAGCCATGCTCATGTTGACTTTTGTGCGGGCGCCGGCGCTGAGCAGGCGCTTGACGAGCAGATGGCGCATCAAGAGGCAGACAAATACGCCGCAGTCGCTTCCGTTTTCCTGGCGGGGGCTGTCTGCGAGGTTGACAAAGGCGAGGGGGCGGGCGAGGATTCTGCCAAGCTTGACAGTGGTGGCATTGGCCTCTCTAGAGTTGGCGTTTCCTAGGGAGTCGTAGTGAAAAGCGATTCTGTCGTTGACAGAGACAAGCAGCAGGGACCAGTGCGTGCCTCCCCCGCCATCATTCACGTTCAGGTTGTCATTGATGGGCAAGAAAATGTGCGACACTCTTGTCAGGTCAGGAAGGCCAGTGGCGGCATGGTCGAGGCGTTGTGACTTGAGAAGCAGAAAGGCCATGCTGGGGCGGAGGAGGCAGATGTTGGCTTGCGGGTATCGGGGGAGGGTCTCGCGCTCGAGGTACTCTTGCCAAAAGCTAATGACGCTATCGGTGAGCCAGTCATCCTTGAGCGACCTGACATCGCCGACTGTCAAGCTGGCATCGTAATAGCTGAGGTATGGCTTGTCGGAGGCGGAAAGCTAGCGGGGGTCATGTTAGCGGAATAATGGGATAGCGAACAAGACAAAATTGAGAATGAGGCAATAAATGCGTACGGAATCACCGAAGCGCGCGAGGCGCTTGCGGAGCGGCATGCTGCTCCGGCTCTTGCGCTTGTTGCGCCGGTGCTTGTGCGAACGGTCCAGGATGGGCAGTGGGGAAGAAACGAGGAGTAGCCGAGATATGGAGTCTCGAGCGAATCAAGAGTTGAGGGACAACGACTTTGACAGGACAGAGTGTTTGGTAGCGAGATTCGAAGAGATGAGGGCGGATGAGAAGGGGGAAGCGGTGGATAGGCAGATTGTGTTTTGGAGAGGGAGAAAGATGAAGCAGGTTGGGATGGGAGATGGAGAGCTGGCGGCCAGGGCCAGGCTCCAGCCAGAGATCTCAGACAGAAGAGTCAGGTAAAATCTGACAAGGCAAAAATATAGAAAAAGCGGGTCTACCTCTTCACTTTCGCTCATTGTGGCGTTGGTGGTGGCTGCGCCCACAGAACGCCCTGTAAAAGCAGTAACGCTGCTGGAAGATGCTCGAGTCGAGTCGAGGGAAGCCGAGTCCGAGTACAAGGCATGCTGCTACGAGAAAGATGGAAAAAAAGTTTCAGAAATATTGCCGTACATCCCTCGCTTTATCTATTCTTTTCTTCTCGTGCCCCCTTTGTCCCGGACCCTGTGGACGGTGACGGGGCGGATAAGTTGGCGGGTGCAGAATATACGTGTAAGAGGGCACCTTGTGGCTGAGTTGTGCAAGGTACCTGACGTTGACGTAGGCCTGCTGGAGTAGAACAAGGCAGAGAGCATGGGCTGGAGGTGGCCGATCGACGGCTGCAACACATCCCATCATGTGATTCCCGACGGCAGTCACGACGACAATTTCAAAAGCGTTGGAATGAAGAAAGGCCGGATTTCCTAGCTTACCGTTTTACATTGGCGTCGGAGCAGCAGCTGCCAACGGCTTCTGCGTAAATGCAGCGCCTTTGAGTGACCCCACAGCGGCCGTTGGACAGAATCTTCAGGGCATTCCCCGCTGAAGACGAAGGCGTTCCAGGGTCTTCTCTAGGTACCTACGTCATGGGCCCGGGTCGCCCGACAATTTTGCCAAGGCAATTTCTACATGGTAAAATTGGTAGGTACCTAACTAGGTACTTAACACCTTCACCTGTGCACAACTGGCGACTTGATGATCGGCTGGCTACTTCGCCTGCAACTCGCCTGCGGGCATCGCTGCGCGTTTGCATACCCGTCTTGTCAACCACCCCTGCCATGATGCCATGATGCTGGCTGTGACAAAAATCTTCGTCTTCTCATCAACTCTCTCAAGCTCTGCACGGATCCTAAATCCCTCATGCTACCGCAGTCGTGTCTCCTCGGCGCGCGGCGTCTCACAGGCGCTTGAACGTTTGCTTGACTGGCAGTTTCACAATCACACATGGCATTGATGCGGTGCATCTGCCATCACTTAACCAACCCGCCTGGACGTTTGTCGCCAACATCCCGTCCGGCGTCCTTTGTCCACAGGACCACAGCGCAAAGCACACCCTTCTCCCTCTGCGCCACCAGCCGCCCATGCGACCTCGACGTGCCGCACCTTACTCGGCCGGTGCGCCACCGAGGGATACACAAAGCTTACATCCCTGAATGCCATGTTTCCCCACGACTACTGCAGGTCTTGCCTAACTAGCGGATACTATGTTCCACAAGCGTTTGCAGGCTTGAGATCTGTCTTGGCCAATGTCGCGAGGCTTTTCTTGTAAGGCGTCGACAACTGTATGCTTCATCGTGAGAGACGCCACTGTGTGCTCCTCGTTCACTTTTTCAGATTGGCTTGACGCCTATACTCTGATGGAGCCACTTTCGATTGACAAAGGGGCCACAATGACGTCTGCCGGTTGCCTTTTCTCTTCTTTTCTCTTCTCTTCTTTTCTTTTCTTTTCTTTTTCTTTTTGATCTTTTGTGCTCTATCTCGCTGTCATCGCTAGCCATCTGTCCTCGTTGGTGGGACAAGCCATCGGCTTTTAGAATGATCAAAGGCCCACGTAGTCTCTTTGATATGCCTACGCAGAGACGTCACATCAACATAGAGGACTATTCTAGATGACAGTCTTTTTTTATCATGGCCTTACCCCCACACAAAGGGACAGATTTGTTTTTATTTGATCCAACGCCTTGGGCTGATATAAACGATGTGACTGGCTCTTTGGGGTTGATTCATAGGGAATTGATGTCTCAGTTCTCGCAAGACCAGTTGCGCAACATAATCGCGCTAGAGCTGGCTTTCGCTCTGCGAGTTTCGGTCATACATGATTGCTAGAGTACGAACAAAAGAAGAGTTGGGTGACATTCCCAAATCGTCGAAAAACGGTGTCGTCTTGAGTCGTGAGAGCCGATACTAGGCGGGCGGACATTCTTGACTACCTAATAAGGAGCAACGATTAGCGGGGGTTGATATTTGACAGTGCTTGGCCGGCGACTGCAAGTCCGCCGTGGCAAGCATCTCCGGCCATTCTTTTGTGCGCCTGGATTTCGACGCATGGCTGAGCTGCAGCATGTCGCGTGCAGGAAAACCCGACTGTCTGGGACTGTCATCGGTGCCAGCCTCTTAGCTGTCCCATATCAGATTTGTCAAAAATCAAGGCATCTTTTACCTGCCCGCACTGTTTGCCTTTGTGGAATCGTGCCGTGCATCATATGGCCGCGGAAATGCCCACCCCCGGTTAGTAATTTATTTCCACCTTGGCCCGGCCGGCGTTCGGAGACGTGGGTCCCGCCGTCCAGCTTCGTTCCTTTGGTGCCGTCGTGCTTGCGCCCTTGTTTGCTGTCTTGATGAGGGACAAAAAATTCTCCGTCATCTCCTTTAAAAAGGACAGCAAGATCCTGCCAGCCTGCGGTGCTCCGTGAGATATTCGCCCAGTGACTCGCTAGGCTGCTGCTCTGGACGCAGCCAGAGAGCGCGCCGCACCTCGTCACCAATCATGCCTCGACCAACCGCCCATCACGCGTGGAACTTTGACATTGACCGCTACCTCAATCCCATCATCCCGTCGCCGCCATGGAGATACATGCCGTATCCTGTCGCCCATTTTCTCGGCCATCGCACGACCAAGCCCGCCAACACGGGCAACCTCATGCCCACCTTTTGGGCCTTTATTGGCATCTTTTGCGCCATCATCATTGTCCAGGTCGCCTCCACCCACATTCCCGCCTTTGAGAGCCACCATGCGCCCGCTATCGTCGGTTCGTTTGTAAGTCGCGTTACGGTGTAGAATCGTCGGGTCATCGAGCGTCGTCCGCTAATTCTGTTCCTCCGCAGGGTGCGACTGCTGTCCTCGAATTCTACGCCATAGAGTCTCCGCTCGCGCAGCCTCGTAATACATTCATCGGCCAGGCGCTGGCGTCCGTCATTGGAGTCGCTGTCGCGAAACTGTTTCTCCTTAGCGACAACTTCGAGAGCATCCAGTATATCGGCGGCGCCCTCGCGTGTGCGGCCACCACCTCCCTCATGGCTCTCACCAAGACAGTCCATCCGCCCGCCGGTGCCACCGCCCTGCTCGCCGTCGTTGATAACCGCATCCTCGGCCTCGGCTGGTTCCTCATTCCCGTCATGATGCTTGGCTGCTCACTCATGGTCTCCGTCGCTCTCGTTATCAACAACATTGAGCGTCGCTATCCCGTCTATTGGTGGACTCCCGAGTCCCTCGAAGCCACCAAGAAGCCCATCCTGCATCGCTCCAAGGAAGAGGACCCCGAGAGTTTTCCCGCCAGCGCTACGACGACCAACGAAGAGAAGCCAGCTTCAGAGGCTAGCAATGATGCCGCAGCCGTTGCTGGGGCTGCCGCGTTTTCTCACCGCAAACACGAACTTAACCAAGTCATTATTCGCCCTGGCGAAGTTTTGATACCGCAAAATATGTTCTTGACGCAAGAGGAAGCCCAATTGCTGGAAACGCTCAGCAGTCGTCTGTAGACGAATGTGAGAGTCCAAGGTGAGGTGGGCGACGCACAGTGATAATGACGAGGATACCTAAAATCTGCATTGCATGGCCATCTTTTAGTTAATATATATCTCATTTCCTTATCAAGATAACCCAGTTCCACTCTGCGCAGCTCTGCACGCCTTATCGCAACTCGCGTCGATTGCTGGTGTGCGTTATCTCGAACCACGCTAACCTCAGCGGCGTTCTGTTGGCAGCCACAAATTGTTCGGTCAAATTCAGATGATGACAAGCCAAGCGACTTTTTCATCAATGTTTCTACAGATTGTACTTTACAGATATCAAACCACGAAATAACACGACCCTCAGGAGGGAATCACAGGAACCTCCCGAACCGAACAGAAAATCGGCGAATTGGCAAACGCCTCTACACTGGACAATCATGTCGACTTGTTCCACCTCATGAAAGAGAATTTTGAGTCATGGACCCTGAAATGCCATCTGGAAATGGCTGGGAACCCGATCCTCTCGGCACCCTCAAACTCATTTTTCGCAACATTTCTACCCGGCCGCTGGCTGGCTTTCCATAAACCACGCATAACCACCCATAAACCTTGGCTGCCAGTCTGAGCCAGCTTTGTCGACCGGTAATTGAAAAGCGAAACCCGTCGAGGTTGACAGCGACATTGAAATCGTCCACACCGAGAGGAAGTTAAACGAATGAGGAATAGAGAAAAGAGGACATAATTGCCTCTATTGTACGACCCAGTAAGTCATCAGCTACAAAACGCCTTTCAAAGCGGCGCCGGAGCGAGCCGTCGGTGAGATACAAAAAAGAGATTCGCCGAGAGCGACACGAAACAGCTACCACAGCATTCAACATGGACCTGTTGTACAGAGTACTTCGTATAGCCATTACAAAGCTGTTTGCTCAGCAACTACTGATGGATATCCATGTCCTGCGTCGAGGCAATACCAGAGCCAGGAGAATGATTGAACTCTGCGGCAAATAAGCACCTTCCGACGACCGCTTCTACGACCAACACACATTCACTGTGAATTGAAGCGCCGAAATGATGTACCCACGCCATGAGATCCCCGAGGTTGCTGCAACGGATATGCGTGAGGTATATCTTCGACGTGCCTGGGAACACTATCGGCGAGATGTATCGGCGCTGCGACAGCATTTGGATGTTGTCGAGAGAAAGACGACGGCCAAACGTACGGCGAGATTTACTGCAGTAAAGTTCCGCCCATGGCCATGAATTTGCTTGAGCGGGCGTCTATTGCAAACGATGTCGACCACTTTGCCAACTATCTCGTCAATGTCGGGCTGGGAACGGTAGGCATCTCCGGGAACTACGATGCTGTCAGATACCATCGTACGCAAAGTGTGGGAACGATAACACGGAAAGACGTCTGGGGTGGAAAGGTGAAACTACAATATCTGAGGGCCAAGATGTCCAGCAACGTCGGACAGACCGCATGAGTATGCAGGTCCCTACAAGAGCTCGCGGAGAAAGTTAGCAGCCACCGACGGAACCATGGCCATGGACGCTGCCATTGAACTGTCATTACTCGTCGCCAAGACCACCAAAGCCCCGTTCCGTGGCAGCTTCACGTTTTCCCGAAAACCCCGAGTGGTCTGTCTCAATCTACAGGAGCCGCTGCGGCACCGGTACGGACACATGTTCCGGTCGAAGTGAACAAACATTACCAACTTTCTCCGCGTCTTGCTCGGCCTGCTTCTGCCTTTGGCCGTCAAGAACAAGATTGCGCCCGCGGAGATGGTGAAGCACGTCTTTGTCTTTAGTGGCATGCGGTTTAACAACTGCCGAGCTCCGCGTCGAGGGCAAGTGGCAGTCGTAGTACGAGGTGGTCGAGGACCTCCACGCCACCGCGGGCTACGACGTGCCTGAGATCGTCTTCT
The DNA here is from genome assembly GCA_037289395.1 of Beauveria scarabaeidicola. Taxonomy (NCBI): domain Eukaryota; kingdom Fungi; phylum Ascomycota; class Sordariomycetes; order Hypocreales; family Cordycipitaceae; genus Beauveria; species Beauveria scarabaeidicola. The sequence goes on along the minus strand of JAEIJG010000129.1, from coordinate 28,424 downwards.
GGGACCTCGCCGAGTCCCTCCGCCCGAGCGGCCAGGTGTAGACGGCGCTCACGCCCGGCAGCGCGCCTGTGAAGGCGGCAGAGGAGGGCACAGCGCTGATGTGAGACACTCGAAGGGCATGTTTAAGGCGTTTATGGAGGGCGATTCTTTGCAGGGCGATTAGTTGCAGGGCGGTTCGTTCCAGGGGCCTCGTTGCAGGGCGGCGCGGGAGTGGGAGGGTGATGTTGGCATGGTGGATGTGGGGGGAGATGAGAATGCCATGTGGTCAAGAAGGGAAAAAGCAGCAGGACGACTCCGCGGTCAGTCATGAACAGGGCTATTCCTCATCCTGCGTACAGCATGTTGGCGGTGTATGACTGAGAAGGTTACGATAGAGAAAGACAAAGTGTAAGGACTAGGACAGAGAGACTAGTTGGCCCAGCTACGTTTATACAACATCAAAGCTCTGTGAAATCGATCACCAAGCAAAAGCCAAGAATGAACAATGCACAAGCGTATTCAACCACGGCCGTTTCTGTCGATTGAAGCGAGTTGAAGCACAGGGGGAATGGCTCCCCACGACCGTGGGCTGGGCCTCACTCAACATACTTCTTATGAGACCTCACATAGGGGGAATCAGAAAAAAATGTGGACAAGACAAATGTTGTTGCAATGGTATTTGGGTTCCAGGTGTGTTTGTGACCCAGACAGGTAGGGAGTCTCCTTATCATGAACGACCCAGTTTACTGCTCGGTCGTCAGCTGTAGAGATGGTTGCTCGATGTAACTGTAGGTTGAAGTCTGGACACAGCAGCTCGTACCGTTTTAACAGATAGCAATTTACAACATGAGTAGTCAGCAGATTGAAGTTTAGCAGTGTCTAGTGGTGTCGATTAGTTTGTGTGGTGTAAGTGCCGTGGCCACACTGCAACATGCATAGCCTCTAGGATATCAACCAAAACATTATCTCTATGATAGGAAAGTCGAAAATGGGTTTATTGCGCGTACAATGAGGCTTTTCAAGACCCATCCGAAGCGAAGTCCGCGCTGGGGACGAACGGGTGGGCAAGTTTGCCGTGTGCCGTGTACCGTGGCGGTGGGGACGGGGCGTGGCACCATCTAGATAGATCAGCGCCGCTGTTTCTGAGAGGCTCAAGAGATTTTCATTAGCGCCCCCTGATTGACTGACGTGGCGTCGAAAGGGGGCGAGAGCAATCTTTTGGCTGCCGTGTTACAGGTTTGGACCACTGACAGTGTTGCATTGCCGGCTTTCGCGCAGAGCGTCGGCGACATTTTAGACTTTGTGCTACAAACAGATTGATTCCCGCAACGCGCGCGATTCGATCGTTGGTGTTCAGCTATGTTTGCACGGGCGTCAGTTTCTTGCGATAGAGTGAATGATGGCAGATGGATCGATCGCTGGCGATGGATAGAGTACAGAGGGTACTTACTGTGGCACTGTATGTATGTAATGGGACATTGATGGGTTAACGACTGAGTCAAAGTAGGTAATGGCAGTCACTTGCTGGATCTTATTGCATCCATTCGAGAAGTGCAATATAATTAATATAATTATATTCATGACCCATACTTGGCAGAATTACCCTGCAGACACAAGCACAGGGAACGCTTATCAGGCCCGCAATCAGACCAAATGAAAAGGCAATACCGAGACGAGTACGGATACTGGTAAGAAGGAATAAACGTTGTCTGAACAGGGGTGTGCTGATTGCAGAGCCGCACGCCGAGTGCGCCGAGTGGTGCTAAAAATAAATTGGCTTTTTCTCGTCGATTTCCCTAAAGGGTATCCCGAACCTCGTCCAGCCGATAACACTGTAAATTGTTTAATAAGCGGTGCAAGGGATGGGTGGCGAGTTTGGCTTGGAAGCAAAAAAGGTCCAAGACAATACACAATATTGAGTCCAGGATTCCCATCTGAATTCCTTGAAATCTCATCCTTTGACCGCTTTTTGCACCAGACACGCATTGTTATCTGTAACTCGTGGTTGCTGCGGAGGAAATGCCATGACCCTGGCTCGTGAATACAGTTGCATTCGGCTCTGCAACAAGATTCCACAGCGGATTCCCGGCACGTATCCAGTTTTCACGGCTTAATCACCGCCCAATCATCAAGCATGTGTTGCAGTGCCGTGCATGGAGGCTCAGCCATTGGGTGCCGCGACGGGTGGAAGGCTCAAGTCATTTGTTCTCCTGGCGATGTTGCAGTCGCGAAACCTGATGAGCTGTCTGGCATCTGCTCCCCGGCTCCGCCGCAATCTATCGAAAGACGCGCGGCAGGGGTACATACGGACGACGGAGTTGGGTGTCGTGCATGCAGGACAGATGTGGCGGCTGTCCCGCAGCCCAAACATCAGCACGAATTTCGTCTCGGCTCTTGCTTTGAAACTACCAATGTAGGTTGAATGACGTCGTGCACCGCCCTCACGGCACTGTTTCTGTCGGTGGCTTCTTCTTGGGCACACCAATGCAGCAGAAAAAGGAGTTTGATGATGATGATTGGGAACACCTCCCACGGTCGTGGTGTCGGTCATGTACACTAATAAATAAATGCCACCACGCATGAAACATACGCAGGCACCACTGAAACTAGGGAAACGTAGACGGCGTTATTGGATGACTTTGGTGTAGGTGACGAAGACTGAGTAAGCCCTCACCAACAGTTGTGTTGCTTTGCAAGGGGCCACAGTGAATCGAAACCATGACGAGGAAGACTACAAAAGGGATAAAATATTTCCCTTTTCGTGATCAAAGTAAAAAAAGCAGAAAAAAAAAGAGAAAAAAAAAAAAAACAGCACATTGATTGGTTATCTGTGCGCTAACTACCGAGTTGCAAGCACCAAGTTGCCAACGGCCATACACCTGTCATTATATCAAGAGCATGACGATTATGACTTGCAATCCCAGGCCAAAACCCATGTTCTAGATTTCAGACTTGTCATACGGCTTGTGAATGATGAGACAGCATTTTTAAGGGCGGCGGAAGTTTCTGAGTGTCTCAGTCACGTGGGCACTGAGGCTTGTTGAAGCGGACGCCTCCCAGTGGCTGGGCGCCTATGTAGAAGCGTGGCAACTCACCAACAGCACTGGAATTTAAAATTTTTCATCGATGGCACCACGCCATCGGAAAGTCTCGCCTGCCAGATGTGCCTTTCCGACGTGTCAGTGACAGTGTATTCGCTCTGCTGTTATGATGTTATCCTCCCTTCTGATGCTGCTTGCAGACCGGTGTTGCATCGCCTCGGCCAAGAAGCAAACGAGATGCGAGGAGGGGGTGTCGAGAGAGAGAGAGACCATCCGACCGTTGCCCATTGACAAGGGCCAGCTCGCCACCGAGAAAACACCTCCCGTCGAATCCCTGCAATGGACAGGATGTTACGGTTATCCGCTCTTTAGACTCCTCTTCGTCGCGCAAAGCCCGGATTTAATCCACCGACGGGCGGCGCAGTGGAGTCGCCCGGCCGGGTGCCGCGATCAAGAGCCACCTTGACGACCACCACGTTCGGGGGAAATAATCAAAAAAGGGCCAGAAAAAAAATTAAAGCTTGCGACTGAGCCCACTATTCTGCTATCAGGATTTTTGCACCGACTCGGCCCCCTTCCTCCAATTGGGTCGCCAGTAGGCGCCTCTAGCTTTCGTTGCTGCTACTGATACGGCAATTATTTGGACTTGGTTTGGTGTCAAACCCACAGGCACAAAGGATAGCACCAAAACCTGCGGAAAAGATGGAACTGTGGAGGCAGTCCAGTGTTATTCTTCAAAGGCGACGAAAAAAACTTTTTGAATGAATCCTGGCTGGCCGTGGGCTGGCCGTGGCATGTTCTTTGTCCCGGCGACTCCACCACTCTGTGACTCTGAGTCGACTCGGTCGCCTAGTCGTGTTATGCTCTCGCGATCATGTTCCGTCAGGTTTCGTTGCACTTCTTTTGCGACCCGATTTTATTGTCTTGTGCTAAGCTATCTGGCCATGGTCGGGACTCTGTCTCCCTTCCTCCTCATGTCACCTTTTCTTTCTCCTTTACTGTCACAGGGTGAACCTTTGTCTTAGCAGCGAGAATCACCCAACACTAGCATCTACGAGCATGGCGACACCACCAGCACCGCCCAGCGATGGCGGCAATCGTCTACCAGCTCCCGGGGGCGGCCTCTCCTCTGAACGCAAGGGCAAAAAGCGTGTCGGTTGGCATTCTGCTAGCGACAGCTTGGGCGGCGAGTCCTCCAAAGACGCAACCGCCGCCTCGCCGCGCGACGGTGCCTCCAGCGATTCCACGCCTTCGGTGCAGGGGACGCCGCAGCCCGGAGCGCCGGATGCTCTCGAGCTCACCATTGCCTTGACCAGGATTCTCTCCGAAGAGGATCAGCGGCGCTCTCCTGACAGCAAAGCTCCCATGGATGCTGCCCTTCACTCCAGCGACTCCTCCCGTGCAACAACGGCTGCACAGACCCCAAACCTTCTTCGGGCCCCGAGGCCAGTCCTGCGTCGTAACACTAGTTACGACGCTCCCAAGGAGCGCGAGGAAGCAGACCTGGCAGAGCAAAAGGCCAGCCAACGTCAGGTCCGGTCCATGACGGACGCACGGCAGAGAGCTGATCGACTGGCCATGTCCGTGGGAAGCTACTCTGCTCCCGCGTCCAGGCGTAGCTCGTCTGAGCTCAACTCCGCATTCCAGCCCCTTCTCGAGGATGTAGTCGATCAAGGCGATTGGCTGGGTCATGACGATATCAAGACTCCCCATGCCGCCTCCCATATCAGACATCGCACCCCGCACTCATCTCAACCGCAAGCCACAGACAATCATGATGTCGCAGAGACGCTCGTGCTGTCTCACGCCACCATGGCCAACAAGAAGCCTGACTTCTTCCATCGCCATCATAAGCCCACAAACTCTGGCACTTGCACTCCCATCACCACCGACGCACAGGACTATGTCCCTCATCCATCAAAATATCGCGGCGGCATCCTTTCGTCCCTGTTGAAGCTCTACCAAGATGATAGAGGACAGAGCACAAGCGTTCCCAGCTCCGAATTCAACTCAACCGCAACAACCCCCGTCATGTCGCCTCGCAACTCGCCACCTGGCTCGAGGCGACCTTCTACTACAGGAAGCAGCCGGTCCCGGCCCACCAGCGGCTTGTTCTCCTACCACAAGTCGCACTCGTCGACCTCTTCGCTAGCCTTGACCGAGCTACTCAAGTCGTCCTCGATGCTCGCCGTCCCGGTGTCCCGTCAAATTTCCGACCAATGGGACTTTAAAATCAAAAAGGAAAAGCCGCACAAGCCGAAGAAGGAGCAGCACCGCATCACTGTTCACATTGCCGGTACCATTGCCCGACATCGCTATCTCATGAAGCTATGTCGGGCTCTCATGATGTACGGTGCACCTACGCATCGACTTGAAGAGTACATGACCATGTCGGCTCGCGTCCTCGAGATTGAGAGCCAGTTTCTCTATCTTCCTGGATGCATGATCATCTCATTTGATGACAGCTCCACCCACACAACCGAAGTCAAGCTTATTCGTGTGCCACAGGGCATCGACCTGGGTAAGCTTCGTGACGTTCACAACATTTATAAGCACGTTGTCCACGACAAGCTCGGTGTCGAGGACGCTACAAAGCAACTTGATGAGGTGATTAACCGCGACACCAAGTTTCCTATCTGGTTCCGAATCATCATGTACGGTGTTGCATCGGCCAGCGTTGCTCCGTTTGCGTTTGAAGGCCGCTTCATTGACTTGCCGTGTGCCTTTATACTCGGATGCATCGTCGGCATCCTTCAGTTGGTTTTTGCACCAAGTAATGAACTCTATGCCCACGTCTTTGAAGTCTCGGCCTCCATCATCACCTCATTCATTGCTCGAGGCTTCGGCTCTATCAACAACGGACAGCTGTTTTGCTTTTCAGCTCTGGCGCAGAGCAGTATTGCTCTCATTCTCCCGGGGTACATTGTGCTTTGCAGCTCACTTGAGCTCCAGAGTCACAATCTGGTCGCGGGCAGTGTCCGCATGGTGTATGCTCTTATTTATACACTCTTCTTGGGCTATGGAATCACGATTGGAGCCACCCTCTATGGTATGATGGACTCCAACGCCGCAAGCGAGACGCACTGTTCCGAGCCACTACACCGTGGGTGGTACATGCTCTTTGTGCCCTGCTTCACACTATGCCTGTGCATTGTGAACCAGGCCAAGTGGAAGCAGATCCCCGCCATGCTTGTCATGGCTATTGCAGGCTATGCCGTCAACAGCTACACTAGCCTCTACTTCAAGGGCAACGGGCAAATCTCGAACATGCTGGGAGCGTTGACTGTCGGCATCCTGGCCAATTTGTACTCGCGTCTAGGTCGACATGCCGATACCATTTGGCTGGACTTTAGCGACTGGTGGAGGAAAAACGTGACGCGTCGCTACTTCAGCAAGCGCAGCAACCGGTCCAACACGTGGACAGGATCCATCTCTGACGCCGAGTCCGCCACCGGCCAGACTCTGCAAAAGGAAAAGCACGAGAGCAGACGCAACGTCGGCTACAGCCTTGCCGCAGCCGCCATGCTCCCAGCCATCTTTGTGCAGGTCCCGTCTGGCCTGGCGGCTGGTGGCTCCCTCCTTGCCGGGATTACCTCTGCCAACGAGGCAACCGGCAACAACAGCACGATTAGTACGTCGCCAAACAGCCTCGGAAGCATGGACAGCACTGCGTTCAACGTGCTCTTCCTTGTTGTCCAGGTTGCCATTTCCATCAGTGTCGGTCTGTTTATGAGTGCACTGATTGTGTACCCACTCGGTAAACGCCGCAGTGGTCTATTCAGCTTCTAAGCTGAATACTTGATTATTCAATATCATTTTGGGAGCCAGCGGGAAAAACAGCAGACATTTCACGGCGTTTCTTTTTCTTTTTTTTTTTTCTATCTCTTTTTCATTGGGTCTCGTTTTAGCAAATCTATTGGGTCAAACAGGCATGGCATTTTTCATCTTTTGCTTTCAACATGTTTTCTAACGGACTACTAGTCAGCTATGCCTGGTAGAGGCACTCATACAGCGGATCAAATACAAGAGAGGGTATATACTTGGATATAATTCATAGCATAAATCAGTCAAATGTATTTCGTTGCTAACAAATGTGCCCGTGTTTCGGCTATCTAGTACTTGCCCGAGGCCTGCATGAGTTGTGGCGGTATTCTAGAATTAGAGTACACCACTGGCTTCCATTGAATCACCAGATTCCAAGGCGGCAACGCTGGGTACAAAACTGCACGGGGCCATCAAGATGTTCTCCCTCAGACTCTAGCTTATCACGCACCGTTATTTTCTTTCTCTTTTCTCCTTGCGGCACCTCTTGCTGGATTGCATCAGCACGTGGCTCGAGGGGTTCATGGCTGAGACTAAACTAGGAGTCTAGGACTAGCTCCCTCAAGAATGTGGCGTAAGATGGTCGGCGATCGGGGCAAGGGAAGTGGAGCAGGGTAACAGTGAAGAATGCGACCTGCCGTCAAGTTGTCTCGATGGGTAGGAATGTGTCTCGATTAGCGCCAGCCACTGATAAGAGGATGAGGACCTATTATTATTATTATTATTATTTGCTCGGTCACGGGGCGACACGGAAGTAGAGGGAAGAGATGAGCAAAAAAGAAAAGAAAAGCAAAGAGGGGGGGGATATCGGTCTTAGGTGAGATGATCATTGGTGGCTTGCTTGGCGGTTTCCGAGGTTGTATCCGAGTAGTGGGAGTGAAAGGCCGTGTAAGTGGCAAGAGACCTGGTGATGGCGTCGACAAACGATGCTCTGCGTGATGCCATCGATTATGATGAAAATATCTTTTGCAGAGAAGAGAGCCGAAGAGAAAGCAGGGATGGTGCCGGGTTAACGTGAAGCACAGCATAGACAAGGAGCTCACACAGCCAGGACACCATCAAGTCAAGTTGGCTAAGACTAGATACAGGGCGACTTGTCATAAAACGCCTCTTGGTCAGAGTCTCAGAGATGACGTGCCCTCGTAAGCAAGGGGCCTAGAACGAGGCCGAATTCCAGCTTCAAAAGTTGACATGTAATCAGCCGAGTCACACGCGCGACAGAAGAAGTGATCTGCCCACTCTGAGACTGAATGGTGTATTTTTTGGAGTTTTTGAGTTGAGAAGGGGTGTGGCGTGTGCTTGACACGAAACTCGTTTTTTCTTTGGCACCTGGAAAGCAATAGGAAGGGAGGTGGATGACTCCCAGACCAGACGCATCTGGACACGGAAATGAGAATGCATACAAGATGATATGATGAAATTGTAAAATGCAAGACGCAAAACAAAGTCACGATACTGCCAGGTATCATACCATGCACCGCAGGAGAAATATGATACTATAATCAGACACCCTTGGATATCACATCCCAGCCTCATTATTTGCCGCCGTCTGTATCCTCCACAGATTCGCATACCGGCCATCCCGGCGCTGCAGCAGCTCTCTATGGGTGCCAACTCTCCACCACCTCGCCCTCATGCAGGACCAGTATCCTCTGGGCGGCCACAACCGTCGACAAGCGGTGCGCGACGGTAACCACGGCGCGATCCCCCTCGCCGAGCGCCTGCACGGCCTGCTGCACGCTCGCCTCGGTGGCCGAGTCGACGGCGCTGGTGGCCTCGTCGAGCACGACGATGCGCGGGCGCCGCACCAGCACCCGCGCAATAGCCAGACGCTGCAGCTCGCCGCCGCTGAGACGCACGCCGCGCTCGCCGATGCGCGCGCGGTAGCCCGCGGGCGAGGCCGCCATGATGTGGTCGTGGATGCGCGCGCGGCGGCACGCGTCCATGACGTCGGCCTCGGTGGCGCCGGGCCGCGCGTACAGCAGGTTCTCCATGATGGTCTGGTCAAGGACGGCCGCCAGCTCTCCATCTCCCATCCCAACCTGCTTCATCTTTCTCCCTCTCCAAAACATAATCTGGGTGAAGGGGTTCCGCTTTCTATGCGCATAATTTCAACGCGCCTGCCTTGGCTTACTTTGATTGTCAACTACACAAACATGGCTGCCTTGACCGGGTGCATTCGTAGTTGTCAATGCCAACTACCCAACGCAAGCCCGTCCCGTGATACGGCTTGATCAACTACGCCAGTGGATATTTCATTCATCTAATCATCTAATCATCTACGAAACGCTAATTCTGACTCTTCCTTCCACCCGTTGTCGTCCTAGCTTCTTTCTTTATAGTTCCTCATTGGCTTCAGCCACGGCCTCGCCTTCAAGCTCAGCCGCGTCAAAGTTGCGAATCAAGTCATAATAAAATGCCACCATCTTCATATGCTCGTGCATGTCAACGCGCTCGTCAATGGTATGGATATTCTTGACCGCTGCGGGAGTAGTAGGGGTGAAGCGGTAGATGTTGGGACTGAGGTCTGGACAACTTGTTAGAGCTTTTCTTTTTTTTCTTCTCTTTTTTCTCTTTTCCCCCCCCCCTTTCTTGGCGGGCCCAGAAAGAATACAACTTACTTTGATAATGACGAGTATCAGTGTTACCAGTCATAGTCTCACCCACGGGGACAACGGTGCCGTCAAATTTAAGCGTGTGCTGGGCCGAACCAGAAAAGGTATCCCAGACCTTGCCCTGCATTGGCGAGATATTGGAAGGCTGGAAAGCTTCGGCCGCCTTGATAATGAGCCTGCCACCCCCCGTCTTCACCTCGTACCTGGCATCGACTTTATCGCTCTTGCTACTCTTGTGCTCAGCCTTGGCCGCATACTCTGCATAGTCCTCATCGTCCACAAAGGCATGCGCGGTCAAGTTGTATTTTTTGACAATGGGGTCAATGTGGCCGACAATGCTGTGCAGCACCTTTGGGATACCGTCGTCCAGCGTCACGCGGTAGTTGACGCCGAGCGTCGTCTTTTCCGGCAAAGCGTTCATCTTTTGTCCGCCGCGGATTAAGTCCACGGCCTGCGAGGTCCGCACCGTGAAGGACTCGGTAGGCCCCATGCCGTCCAGCGCCTCGGCGATGCCTTGCACGTTGCCCTGGCGGACGAGCTCGGTGATGTCGGGCATCTCGTCGGGTGAGTAGTGCGCCAGGCAGGCCATGTGCGCGTAGACGGGACTCTCCTTTGTCAAAACGGGCTTAAAGGGGTTCGCCTCGAGCACCGAGACTATCTCGGACATGATGCCGATGCCGCTGTGTGGCGGCGGCACGGAGCTGTGGCCGCCGGCCACGTCCAGCTCAAACCAGACGTTGACATGGCCCTTTTCGGTGACGCCGGGCAGCACGTACTTGACGTTGCCAATCGTCTGGATGCCCAAGCCGCCCTCGTCAACGATGGCGGCCAGGCTGTCGTCGCCGTAGCGGCGCGTCAGCACCTCGCCAATGTGATGCGCCCCGCGGTAGCCGGAGCACTCCTCGTCAAAGCCAAACGCCACGAGAACTGTGCGGCGCGGCCTCCAGTAGGTATGGCCGAGCATTGTCTCCAGGGTCGACATGATGGCCGTCAGGCTGTTCTTGTCGTCGCTGGCACCGCGTCCCCAGAGGTACTGGCCGTCATAGACACCTTCAAAAGGGTCATGAGTCCAGGTCGAGCCGTCGGCAACAGGAACGACATCCTGGTGACCCATCAAAAGCATCGGCTTGAGATGACGGTCGCTGCCGTAGATGGTGTACAGGAGGCCATAAGTGTTGATCCTTTCCACCCTGGCGCGCTTGTAGCTGCAAAAGCATGTCAGTAAACCAGCTTTCAAAGGGGCTTGTTGGTCGGCAGGCCGCTTACATGGCGGGATACAGCTTCCAGATGACGCGGTGCAGCTCTTCAAACGGCTCCCAACGCTCGTCCTCGTCAATCGCCCCGAGATCGTCGTAGCAAATCGACGGCACGCGGACAATGGCTTGTAGACGCTTGACCTGCAGCGCGAGCGCGGCCCTGCCGCCCCAGAGCCTGGAGCTGTGCGGCAGGCCATCCCAATAGGGGTCAAGGGCTGGGGGGAGCCGACACTCGGATGCCATGTCGACGGCGTCAACGGAGCCGGGCGGGCTCTGCGCAATATGAGCAGCATGAGCAGCGACGCCCACGGCGCCGGCCAGCAAAGCAAGCTTGGAAAAGATCATGGTTGTTCAAGTCATTCATAAAATTGAACAATGGATGAAGCAAGTTTGAACTGATTCGCCGCAGACCATCTACTTATATTCAGTAAAACGCGGGGAATGATGTCTCGGGAAGTTGAGAGCCGAAATACTGTCTCGGCTTGAGGGCCGGCTGAGGGCCGGCGGAGGGCCGGGTATGGCACCCGGGTTTCAATCCCGATTATTAGGCAGGCAGAAGAGTGCCGTCTCCGGGGAACCATGTCTACTGACAAGTTGCATGGTCCTTATCAATCTATTATCAGAAGACATGTATAAAACTGCACAAAGCCCAACAACGCTACTTGAATTGCCACGTGCACCAGTATTCAAGTGCTAGAAATCCATGGTCGCAATCAAATACTTGCTGCAGGAGTCCCATAGAACCGAACTATATATGCTGTGGAACTCCCGGGAGCGCCTTTCTTGCATGCTGCCTCCGAATCGGCGGGGTACAGTACACTCACTATTACTGGTTCTTCACAGCGGAGAGAGCCTTTTCTATTCATCTTGTGCATCGTGGGCATGCTGGCGCAACGGTACTCTCCGTTATTAGTCACTGTCAGAATAAGTTTGGCGCTGTTGCAAGAGAGTCTAGGGCGACAACGTCCGACGCGTTATTCCACTTACCCGTCTCCCGTCTCACACTAAAGGTGTCAGGTGCCAAATCAATTGTGTGACAAGAAGTCAGCCCATGGTGTAACATATATACTCAAAAAAAAAAGTAGATCTGCAGTCGTTGCCGGCAGATGCTGGCTGACAAGGGACGCTGTAAAAGCCCACCGCAACGCGGAAGCAAGCCGGACACGTCGGAAGCCAAGTCTCACGCTGTCGCTGGCCTATGATATCATAGCTTTCGGCTCCAAGACGAAAAAGACTGGGGAAGATGGGCAAGCGACCCCTTTTACATACTAATTTATCCGCGGACTCGCTTCTTAAATCCGGCCCTAACTTTACAGCTCTTGCCACTCGCAACAACTCATAAGCAGACCCTGGATTGATGAAAAGGTAATGAAAAAAAAGAAGACGCGAAACAAGCTGAGCTGTACAATAAAGACTTCTGCGAAAATCCGTTCAAGACTGCTTCAAGTGGTGGAGATGCAACTCATCGACATGGTGAATGAGACGGTGGTGCTTCCGGGTATATATTTGTTTTTACAACAATGACTTGTCCGCGGATTGCTGCTAGCGCCAGTATTTCGAAATCTGACATCAAGAGACCTAATAAGTAACTAGCGCTCATGACGACACCAACGCACTAGGTCGGCGCCGAACTCTGGACATGTTTCGCGGTCCAAGTCGGCCGAGGAGAATTCCGCGGCCAACGTCCAGCCCATCTAAATAACCCATCTTGCCTCCCCACGTCAGACCATCCAAGACCCTTTTGGATTTCCCGCATACATATATGCCACATTGAGATGATTGATAGTCTCCTCGAAAAACGCTCCTCCAAGAGCCCCCGCTAGCCGCACGCCGGCCAGCAGCCTCTCCCACTTACACGACCCCCAACAACAACCCCCGGACTGCAGTCCAAAACCCGGTTCCCCCCTTTCTTTCCCAGCATGGAGAGCATCAGCCGGGTCTTGTCCTCGGCGATCAACAAGCCCATCCGGACGCGGGAGCTCGACCGCTCCCAAGCGCCCTTTCTCAACTCCCGCGGCTACGTCGACTTTGCGCCCTCGGACCCGGAGAACCCCATGAACTGGAGCATGGCGCGGCGGGCCTGCATCTCCGCCGTCGCCGTGCTCCTCGTCCTCAACGCCACCATGGCCTCGTCCGCGCCCAGCGCCGTCAACGCCTCCCTCGACAAGCACTTCCGCGTCTCCTCCGAGGTCTCCGCCCTCACCGTCACGCTCTTCCTGCTCGGGTACTGCGCCGGGCCGCTGCTCTTTGCGCCGCTCAGCGAGTTCTACGGCCGCCGCATCATCTTCATCGTCACGTTTGCCGGCTACGTCGCCTTTAGCTTCCTGACGTCGTGGCCGCCCAACTTTGCCGCCCTGCTCGTCGGCCGCTTCCTCACCGGCACCTTTGCCTCGGCCCCGCTGAGCAACGCCCCCGGCGTACTCGTCGACCTCTGGGACCCCGTCCACCGCGCCACCGCCTTTGCCTGCTTCTCCACCATGGTCTGGATCGGCCCGGCCGTCGGGCCCGTCGTCGCCGGCTTCCTGCAGCTCACCAAGCGCGACGACGGCTGGCGCTGGTGCTTCTGGATGCTGCTCTGGCTCGCCTCCTTCACCATGCTGCTCGTCGTCACCATTCCCGAAACGTACCCCCCCATTGTGCTCTTGCAAAAGGCCAAGCGCGCCCGCCAAAACGGCTTTACGAATGCAAAGGCCGAAATCGAGGACTCGGATCGCTCCCTCGCCGCCGCGTACAAGGTTGCCCTAACACGGCCGTGGGTTATTCTCTTTGACACGATATCGCTGCTGTGCGCCATCTACCTGGCCGTCGTCTACATGCTGCTCTACATGCTCTTCTCCATCTACCCCCTCGTCTTTCAAAAGATGCGTGGGTGGAACGCCGGTATTGGCGAATTGCCGCTTCTCGGCACTGCTGTCGGAGCTGCCTGCGGCGGAGCAATCGTAGCCTTGGACTCGCACCTCCGACAAAGAAAGATTGCCAATGGCAGCCTCAAAATATCCGATCTGACTCCCGAAGACCGTTTGCCGATTGCCATGGTTGGTGGCATTGGCTTCTTCATCAGCATGTTCTGGCTTGCATGGTCCGCCAATTACAAGTAAGTTTTGCCTCTTGTCGTTTTCCAACCCATTTAACCCTAACCCGGCTAACTCTCACCCACAAGCTCCGTTCACTGGATTGTCCCTACCATCGGTGGCGGTGTCTTGTCCGCCAACATGTTGCTCGTCTTTGTCGCCTACTTCAACTATCTCGTCGACGTCTACCTCATGTACGCCGCTTCCGCCCTTGCCGCCAACACTGTTGTCCGGTCAGCCGGCGGTGCCGCCGCGCCGCTATTCACGCGTCAAATGTTCTCCGCCATGGGCATTGGCGGCGGTGGCTCTCTGGTCGGCGGCGTAGGCGCGCTTCTGGCCATCATTCCCTTTCTCTTCTACAAATACGGCCCGCAAATTCGCGCGAGAAGCAAGTTCTCGCCGACAGGTTTAAAGTCCAACGCGCCAGAAGATGAGCCCAAGGAGCAGAATGCGCAGTTTAAGAATGGTCCTGATGAAGAGAGCGCGCTAGAAACGACGTCAAACGAGGGCTCAAGTCGAGCAATCGCTATGGGGGAGCTAGAAACGTAGGCCATGATGCGGGCATCGTGACATACGCCACCCCGTTCTTGTCTTTCTCGAATGAGATCGCGCAGACATGGATTATCATCGATAGAATTATACAAACTAGAGTAAACGCTCATTTTGTCCTCGTGACTGATTTTATGTCGCATCTACAATATAAACAAAAAATTACAAGGCAAGACATCAACGACGGCAGAACTCGATCCAAACTCGTTTCAATATTCATCTATATGCTAGTTCTAGTCCCTAATTCAGCTCCTCCAGAATCTTCTTCCACGACCGCTGCAGATCCGTCGCCCTCTCCTCCTGCACCGCCCGCTGAACCACCTCCCTCAGCTTGCTCTTTCCGTCCGCCGTGATGCCAAAAACGCCAGCCTCTTGCGCCTTGAGCGCCGCCACCACGGCCTCGATACGCTGCACGCGCTGCGGATGCGTGCCCGTCTCCGCCTTGTCCAGGTCCAGGCTATCCAGGTACGCCGAAAAGGTCGCAGCGCTGTCCGTGGTCGCAGTGCGAGCGCTCTTCAGCTCCGCGGCTTCCGTCATCAGGTCGGCGACGCACTTGTACCAGACTTCGCGCTTGATTGAGCCGAATTTCTGGTGGGAGAGGTATGGCTGCAATGTCTTGATGACCGAGGCGGCGACAACGGCGACGTCGCATGACGGTGAGCGCGTGTAGCCGCGTGCAATGGCCTCGAGGCCGTTCTGTGCCGTGTCCAGGCCCTTGTCCTCTTTAGAGTCAACGTCCATTTTGTCGTCGTCGGTGACGGCATCCAGGTGCGGGGTGACAATGTCGGTTATCTCGCCCACGAGGTCTAAATCACTTCTCGCCTTGGCAAACTCCCACAGGCTGTGAAAGGCATGCGGGCGGTACTCATCATTGTTGCGCTTCGCTTCGCGAATGGCAATCTTTTTCATCTGCGCCGCAACCTGCTCGTTGCCTTGCCAGAATACCTGGCCACCTTTGACAAATTTTGGAAATGACGCGAGCACTTTTTCTTTGCCAGGAAACGTCTTGAGCGCAAGGGCCCTGTCAAAAGCCGGCCAGAGAGACTTGCAGTTGACCTCGCTAATACCACCCGTCATTTCGGTTGCGCTCGCTACGTCCGAGACCATGGCCGCAATGGTAAAAGCACCTGTGTGCTTGAGTGCCCATTGTGTAGTAGCTAGACAACGCTCGACCAGTGCGACAATCTCCGGGATGTGCCGCATCACAGTACGACTGCTGCCAGCGTGTTGGCTCCATACCTCTTGAAAGACCTTGCTGGTGTACTCGTCGGTGTCGTGAGATCCCAGATACGAAAACGGCAGCAGATCCGCTTCTTGGCCGGAGAAGTGGTCGGGCGAAATTTTGGCCAGGGAGACTACGACGTCTGATACTTTTTGGCGGCGACTTTCATCCTCGCCGTTAAAGTACAGCTCCACCAGACCACTGCAGAAGCGCTGTCGTTCGGTGTCTCCCACTGCTCTCATGATATAGGCAGCCGCTCTGGCATATGCTTGGCTCACTTCATCATTCTTATCCAGAGTCTGCTTTTCAAGCAGTTTCAAAAACTTGCCCGACATCGGCTTGATGTCATTGGTGTGTCGTGTGAACAGTGTCGTCAGAACGCGGCTGCACCCAATCTTGGTTGGCATGCCAATGGCGCTCTTGATTGTTGCCTCCAGCTTGGGGGCTAATTGCACCATGACATCGGCATCGACAAAACGCAGACAATTCTCGATGGCCTCGGAAATGGGAGACTGGTTCACCATTTGCGATCGCAGCTTGTCGATCTGATCGCGGCTTTCTTCCCCAGCTCGCTGATAGTGGTAGTTGATTTGCTGCGGTTCGATTGTGCTCAGCAAACCAAGCATGTGGGAGACAATTTCCGAGATAAATGGCCTCAGAGATACACCACCATGCTTGCAGATTTTCATCACTGTAATCGTGGCAAATATTTGCACATCTTGCGCGGAATTCTCGATGCCCTTGTCGGACAGCAGAAAGGGCAGTGCTTCTTTCATCATTGCCTTGGCAGCTGCGCTATGATTGCTCTCTTCCAGTTGGCGCACGAGGCCGTTGGAGAGCCCCATGCAAAGCTTCAGTGCTGCTTCACGCACACTGCCTTTGACGTCATCAAGGACCTTGAGGGCCGCAGTCCAGATATCGCGATAGTATTTTTCATACTGCGCAAATGGACGGCCGTGGACGAGTTCGGCAATGGCGGCGCAGCTAGCTTCTCGCATTCGCCACTCGCGGCCGAGGATGCTCTTCAAGAGGTCATCCATGATGGCGTCAAAGTGCTGATCTATAGTCGTGTTGGTATCCTTGACGAGAGATTTCCAAATGTCATCCATGGACCTCTGGACATTGGAATTTGGATCGAAGCGATATCTGTAAAGCTTTGGGTATAGCTTTGGGTCAACCTCAGACTCTGACAAAATGTTGCTCAGGCCAAAACGGCCGAAAGCAGATCGTGTAGACCAAGTTGCGGCATTGGCAGCAAGGGACATAAATTTGTACACCAGTCGCTGATCGCCGACTTCGTTTGCAAGGTTGACAATGTCCTTGTACGATGTGACTGAGTTGCCTTCTCCGGTGGGCAAAGCGCCAGGCTCAAATAGCTCCGTGTCCTCCTCCACCTTCAGCTGCGTACTAGAGCCCGTGAAAGCCGACACGAGGTCCTTGACCAGTGCAGATTTGAGGTCGGCATCGCCTCTTTCGTAGACAAGAGACAGCCCACGGGAGGCTGTTTCCTGCACTAGCTCATCACGCGCGTTCAATAAGCGCATAAACGCACTTTGTGCTTCGCGCAGACGAGACTGGACCTGCTCAATGTGAGAGCAGTACTGAACAATACAGAACAACCAGATGCCAGACGCCTTGAGCAGAGAAGGCTTGGTGCCCTTACAGTCGGTAAAGAGCTTGCTCAGAACTGCGGAAATGATGGAGCCCAAGGCTTTGCTTCGAAACTCCTTGCCGCGGCACTCGACGTCCATGCCCAACTTGACCTGGTCAGACTCCCATCGAGCAACGGCTGCTGTGATAGCTTCTCCTACGGCGAAGTGAACCTCAACCTGCTTTAATTCATGAAGAGCGAACAGGTCTTTCAAGATAGCACCGAGTGTGCTTTGTTCCCATTCCGGAGTTGCAGAGCTCGTATCTTTGATTTGGCCGACATCGATAGCAGACGCGAGGCGGCCGAGTGCAGCAATGGCACGCTCATTTCCTTTCCTAGCTTGTGCCGCAAGTCTCTTGACAATGGCTTCCAAGCTGTGCTCGCCCTTCAGCAAAGGTTCAGACAGCTTGGCAGACCAGAGCTGGGCAAACGAGTCAAGAGCCGCCTCGAAAAGCGAAACTGGAGTAGACTCATCTGCAAGATATGATAGAGGATAGGTAGTTTCGGGCACATCACGATTGTAATAGACGCATCGAGACTGTAGGTAACCAAATGCCGTCAATGCACCCTCTGCAGCATTCAGGTCAGGGCCAGCCTTTCTCTGCGCATTGTCAAAGAAGCTGTGTAGCGTGACGGAAAAGTTCGAGACGGCGTCGGTACTGTTGGCAGGGTGTGCGGCCAGAATTCCAACAGCCTTGGAGGCGAGTGTTCTGATTTCTCGACTGTTCGACTTGACCAGAGGAAGTAGACTCATTGTCTGCCCCGTGAGCTGGCCAATAGTCTCGGCCTGTGCCAGCGACGCCACTTCAACAAAGCAACGAATGCAGTCTTCCACAATGGGGGCGTCTTCGACAAATGCGCCCTCGAGACACGTCTGAAGATAGAATACGAGCTCTTTCGAACCAATTTTCGCCAGGTACGCGCGAACCTTGTCTTGAGTCTTGATGTCGTTTTTCAGCTGCGCGCTCAAAGCTTGCATCCAGTCCGGCTGCACCGTAAAGTCACCCAGGGCCGAGAGAAGCATAACGTTTTTGCAATACTTTAAAGCGATGGGAAAGGCAAGAATGCGTGATCCGTGGAAATTTTGAAATACTGGCCGAACGGGCAAAGTTGGCAGCCCGTTGACGGACTGTTCGCTCGCCAATGGCGCGGGCTCAATAAAAGAATCAAAGTATGTGCCTGCCATGTTCTTCCAGTCGGGCATTTGAGTGTTTGCCTGGCTATGGGCGAAATAAGTCCACGGATCAAGACCCTTGTGGCCTTGCTCGATGACATCATTGCGCTCATTGTACTGGCCAGCAATGGCCAGGATGTCAATCCACCTGGCGTAGACGTCGGAGAAGGGAAGACATTGATTCGCCCACTTGACAACGGCGTGGCGTGTGCTACGGACAGCGGGGGATTCGTCGGCCAACGACATGTAGGTGAGCAACATGGTTCTGAACATCAAGTTCCCGGCCGTGGTGCTGGGATTGATATTCGCAGTCAGACTGGAGAGAGCACCGTCAATGTTGACAATGGAATCGTTGGTAGAGTCTTCTGATAATGAGCGAAACAGCCATGCAGCAAGATTGAGTTTGTCATCCGTTGGCATGTCTGCGCTGCGTGCCAATAGCCCAATCGTCTCATATGCGCGCGACCGAAGGTTTACATGATCATTTGTACTGGACTCGGCAAGAGGCCAGCCTTGGCTTTCAACATATTCTCGCATCTTTTGAATTAGGTGTGGTCCGATTGTGAAGCCTTTTTTGGACGGGCCAATTTGAGCGACCCAAGACATGTACTGAAACAGAGCCTTGTGTAGTTTGGTTCGTTCCAGGGCGCTCGAGGGCTGTAGCGAGTTTGACGATGATCCTTCCTGTGGTGGCATGAAGTCGAGCGTCACGACCTTTATGATATTGTCTGTCATGGTTGTCGAAATGGCCGACTTTGACAGCATACCGAGGATTCGGGTGCGATTGGCGGCGGGAAGTGAGGCATGAGCAGCAAAGAGGCGCTCGACAAGGGCCTCGTCCTCGAGAGAAATGGAGCTCCTCTTGATGACCTCCTCGCCGGTTGAGGCCACTCTGCCGTCGAAGCTTGCAGCAGCATACAGCGCAGGGAGGAATTTTTCTTCATCGGTAAAGGCGGCACTGGCGAGCAGGGTCACGACCTTAATCTTGACTTCAGATATGCGACGAAGCAGCTTTTCCGTGTCTGGACTTTCAGCTGGGAATAAAGCCAGATCCAAGCTTGAAAGCGTGGGATTGGACTGGGCCAGCGTCTGGGAGCCTGACGCCGCTCGGAGTCGAAGGAACACGCCGAGCAAGTAAGCTAGATACTTTGCGTCGGCCGCGTCTTCTAGACCGAGAGCTTTTCTAAACGATTCATCATCTTTGCTTCCACGCGGCGGTATTCTTATGTCTAGGATCAGGCGAAGGACGATGTTGAGAATGGTCGCGGCTCGGGACTGATTCTGATCTGCCGCAAGGCCCTTGAGCGCGATGGGAAGAAGATCACGCCGGTCTTCTACATCAATCCGCTCTATGCTGTGTAGAATGAAGGAAAGATCCAGTTGCTTGATGACGACGGAGCCGCTTGTCCTGTACTGCTGCAACAGCGCCTTGACGGGCAAGATGACTCTACCGACGGTAAGCAAGCATTCAATAATTGCGGACCGGAATTACATACTGCGGTGGCTGAATAAATGTCTTTAGACGGGCCAATATTTGAATAACCTTTTGTCATGTTAGAAATATCAGAGTTTAGCCTGGCCGGGTGCCCTCATACCCTGCCGCGGACGCTGGCATGGTCACTGGCGGCTTTTAATATCAGGGGCGCCAGGTAGCGCTGTAGCAGCTCATGGAGTTTCTGCTCCTTGTTTGCGACGCCCAAGATTTTAAACTCGACAGTCTCGACGAGCTGAAGCTCTTTTTGCTCTGTGGACGGCGCAGCCATCACGGTCCCACGATGGTGCTGCGCGGGGTTGAAGGAAGGAGTCAAGTCAATACACAGTGGTGCAATGGTGCGCTCAACATCACAAACGCTTGAGAGATGCCAAAAGCAATGACATAAGCAGAGTTTTACGTTATAGACGCTTTGAGATGGCAAACAGCAAACCCGACACCTTGATGATGTAGACAGCTGTGGCCTGCCAGGCGACAGCGTTTACGACACAAAAATCATGACTAAGCAACTTCGTTACAGCTACGCACTGTAGCCGGCCAGGGTCACCACGGCCGCATACAAGAATCAATCCACACGAAGTAGGCTGTTTGAAAGTTGCCAGATTCTACTTGGGTGCAATCATCGTGAAACTTCTCGCTGGTTACGTGTGAATAACCAATGGTAGCTGTGCGTCTCGCACGCCACGTCAAAGAGGGCAGTTGCAAAGAGCCCGGCAAAGGCTCAAAGCAAGCCAACCAGAGTCGTAATGGGAGGAGTGGCGCCATTGGCAGATGTGCTTTTGGCTCACAGCCCCGAAAATGAAGTCGTGGGATAAAAGGCGCAGCATGGCTTCCCCATTAGCGACCGCTGTAGCCATTGTCGAGCTTTTGGACATATCAAGTGTTCATGTCGGACTACAGACATGTTATTATGCGTTGGCCATGGTTTCCCATTGGATCTTGACATGAGCACATTGTGTCCATGCCCCATTTCGAAATAGCACGTCAGTTCCCCATCAAGATGCCGCAGATCCGCACAGGGTCAGCTGCGAAACACCCACCTTGCCACCCGACTCGCCAACCACTTCGAGAAGTTACTTCGCCACCACTTGAGAGGGGGAGATGCCACAGCGAAGGGCCCAATTGGGTCTTCGTGACGAGATCATCTAGTTCTCTCGAGGTAAATAGAGCTGCGTGGCACTGCAAGTATAGCGCAGTATGGAATTCCCGCGGCGCAAAGTCTAGGAGGTACGATGCGGGCAAACCAAAGCCAGTCCGCCGAAGAAAATGCACTATTTTATTTAGTGCCAGACCTTGCAAACTTCCCAAGTTCCTGGAGAGCAATATCATTTGTCGGCGTAGCTTGGACGGCTGATGAGGGGCGCTGTCAAGGGGTGCCACACCTCGCATCAAGAACTTCCTTGGCCCCAACTAAATGCCAGCATAAAGGCAGCGAGGTGGGTGGCATGGCTATCTTGCTGCTTGCTTGCTGTGGAGTATGAGCCTGGGGGTAATAACTTGGAGTGAGAATTGCTGGTTTTGAGACATTGACCAAGGGAACAGCTGGTAGAGTTGCTGGGTGTTGGGGTTTCGCGTCAAGGCAGGCCATGGAAAGTAGTAACTGCGGCCGTGTTGTGATATTTGAAGGCATTCAAAGACGACAGCCAAGGCAATGCGTAGAATGTCTAGTGTACATACGGGCACTTGGAAAATTACATCGTATGACGGCTGTAAAGCATTGGGCGAGACGCTATTGTCGCGCCAGAGGGGCAAAATGCCTGTGCAGCTGGAAAAGGTCGGTTGTCTCGGTACCAGGCGATTTAGGTTTAGTTTCGGCTGGAGTAAAAGGAAAAGGGCGACGGATCCATGTTCATGATCCATCCCATGAGATGCCAGATTGCAGGTCGCAAAGTTGCCAACTGCCAAGGTGCGAGGTGAGAATCGAAATCGTACCAGGCAGGGGAGGCACGAGAAACGCAATGAGCTGCTGTAGTGTTGGGCGTAAAAAGCAAAATAGATCAGAATCAGAGGAGATAGGCCTATCTCGGTTCAGCGATGCATGGCGGGCAGTATCATGAAAGCCAAGTCAGTTGCCAGGATACATCAAGTACATCAAGACCAGGGAGGGAACGCGATAAATCGTGGCAGCAGCAGCAAGCAGCGAAAATGGATCGGCCAAAGAAGCGACGCAATTAACCAAGACCGGAGCGTAGCCGATAGGATAGGGCATTGAAGAAGAGTGGTACATACCTGGAGAGCCCAGCCAACCTGCCAGGTAATAAGTGGCCAAAAGAAACGTAAAGCACGGATGGTTATCAGCTTGAGGTGAGTGCAAACTCTAATTGATGATGGTGGGATGGTCGAAGGGATCGCATGCAGCCATTGATTCATGCCGTCGCGCTTGGTTGCATTAATCGAGGCACGCTTGGGTGTTTGACGACGGTCGATGGGGACACGAGACAGGACAAGTTTTTTGGTGCCTGGATGACGTGCAGATGGCCAGCGTCACGTTGCTCCTGATAGGAGGAGGCGATGAGCGTTGCTGTCGCCGTCGCCATCTAGTGAAAGAGTGAAAGAGGAGCTGCTAACATGTGTGTATGGTCATGTCCATACTGGATTGTTAGGAGTCGAGCGGTATTGGACAGGCTTGGGAGCTCAGACAAAGAGGTTCAAGGCCAAACGAAACGAGGCTTTTGGGCTGGAGGGGCCCACTATCTCCACAGCAAACCTAGGAGAAAGGAGGTATGCTAGAGAGGGCGAATCGTCTTCATCGGCAGCATGTAGACAACACAGCTGCATATATCAATCGAAATCGCGAGCTGAAAAGCTCTTTTAAATTGTGTTACAGTAAATTTGTAGCTATAGGTAAATGTCGAGGTACATCGCTGTCCTTTGGCCAGGCCCGCCCACGGTATTCCTAGCTGCAGGAACCGGCCGGCCGCGGCGTGGCTTGAGCTGCTGCCGTGCGTTGGCAATGCTCGTGTTTCAGAGTCAACCATGGGGCCTCGGCGGGAAGAGGACGAGGAAAGAGATTGGCTGGATGTTTAACAAGGGGGGCTTGCTCTGATACGAGTCTGCACAGGTGCATGATGGATAAAATGGCCACGAACTGCAAACGGAGCTGTCAGCAGCTTGCCAGACAACTAGACGTATTACTATTTACCTAGGTACATTGCCAACTCTGCAGGGGATGCGCTAGCCATTCCCGGCCTCTTCAAGGATGGCACTGTCAGTACGGAGTACTCGCTGTCAAAAGGCTGGCTTCCACGCTGCCACAATGGTGGGATGGCGATCGAGGAGCTCATCCTGTGTGCCCGTGGTCGAGACCACAGGCGATCTTCATGGCTGTTTTTAGCAGACATTGATGGGGCGCATCAGCTATGTACATGTGATTTGGGGTGGTTGCAGTTGTGTAAGATAGGCAGCAACGGCAGCGCTCTGCTTGGTTTGCCAGCTCGTCTGGTACAACTTGTATTGCACACGGTTTGCCTCGGGCTACATGGATACCTCCAATTGACTCCCGGTACGCCAAATGTATGACTGTGACTCAGATCATTGATCATTGATCTTGCGCTCTCGGCTGGCCGCTTGTGGTTCGCCGGTCGTCCCCCCTCATTCTGTCAAAATTCTACTCTTTCATCGTGACTTACTACTTGACTGAACTCATCCAGTCTTGATCGCTTCTTCTTCTGCTTCTGTCATTGTCTGCTCGCGCTCCTCTGTTGACCCGTGCATTGCATTGCGCTGCTTCACATTGCTCAAGACCCTGTTGTCGCACTGCACAAGGCCGATCCACACACTGCTCTGTTATTCTGCGGCTTCTGCGGCTTCTGCGGCTCACAACTACGAATACAGTGAGTGATACTGTCTGGTTTGACAACGTGTATTCTTGGCCGTGTACTCGGTACGCCATGTTGCGTTGCCGTGTCGGACTCCCGCCGCGTCTGCACTACAAGTCTACAACGCATGGTATTCTAATACGAATAGAAGAAGAAGCCTGTTCTCAGCCAAACCTCGATCCCTTGCTTTTTCGCAAAAGCAAAGATACGCAGTCCCGGTCGATCCTGGTGGATATTGTCTAGTCTGTACGAGGTAAGTTCAGAAGCATCTCCCAGGCATCCAAGCTGCCAAGCCATACACTCCATACTCGCGTCAGTCGAGCAGCGGCTTGGTCAGCCAGACAGGTGGCAGGTAGCGCCTCTCAGTGGCTGGTGCAACAGTGGGCCAGGCCACTCGGGCGAACTCGAAGTGCCATTTTTTAGTGCTTTCAATCACTGTGGCAGCTGTTTGGAGTCGTTGTGACTCTGTGAGGCTGTGAGGCTGTGAGGCACTTTACAACCACCACTGTCACGACACTTCCAGCGCCTTCTCTCCCCTGCGGAGCACTCTACCCGCCCCTCGCTGGACCCAGCATAAGCCTCTGCTGGGTCATTTTCCCATTTTTTCTTTATTTTCTTTTATTCTCTTTTATATTTGCTTTTATTTCTTGTTCCACTGGTCCACTACTAAAATGGGTTTAGCTTCGCACGACTTTGCGCCTTGTCCTCGTCTTCTCTCGCCAGCTGCTCCCGCCTGCTGCTCCCGCCGGAAAGAGACAGAAAAGTTTCCTCACCTAATCATTCGCTGCCTCGCGCGTCCTTCCCTTCTTCTCCCTTCCACACATCTTTTCCTTCCCCCTCTCCGTCAAGGCTACTGCGAGTTTTCCCTTGTGCGTGTTTCGGATATTGTCAAGAGATTTACGTTTGTTTTGCGGGCGCTTAAAAGTAAGTTTACCAATTACGCAATTCCTCCCCTTTGCGCCTTTTTGCCTACTCGACCGTTTTTGTTTGTTGGTGTGCGCTTGGGTGGCTCCCTACCGCGCCTCAAAAACTCTACCGACCTACCCCTCAACGAATCGCGACGTGGCCGACACGCCGCGAAAAAGACCTGGCCTGTTTCGATACTAGCTTTGCAAGCTACCTCGATAATGCTATCCTCATTGAATCATTGATGCATTTGATGAAACTCGGCCGACACCTCAACGGATGACTGACTGCCTGCGCCGCATGACGTGGCCGCGTCTGGTCTCTGTCTCTACTAGCTGCATCTCGTCACAGTCAGCAAATCGCTTTTCGCTCGGCGACAACTAGGTAGCTAGCTTCCAGAAGCTGTGCTTCTGACTAGTTGTGGCTTTGGGATTTTTTTTACCCGCCTTGGTTGCCCCCGATGGCGCATTGCCCCCGAAATTGTCCGTGTCGCAAAGCCCTTTACCGTTTTCGTCCATTCGCCTCCGGCCGCCTCGGATGTTGAGCGTCCTCGCGCGCAACCTCAATTTAATCGCAGCAATTTTACATTTGCCCTGCCAGCCAATGCCCGGCTTTGTTTCGCCGTCTGTTGCTGTTACAGGAACCGCCTCGCCTCCATCCACATCAGAACCCCCTTTGACCCGCGTCTCCCAGCGTCCCCGTCAGCCGCGACGGACCACGCACCCGAGCTCACACCAGCAAACGAACGACAAACAAAGACTCAAGCCACCGCCCCCAGTGCTAATCACGCTCTTTTAGGTTCTCGTCATTTCGTCATCGTCCAACTGTTTTACCACGTTCGTTGCGAATTTTCGGTAGAACTTACGTCTGCTTTTCTGGGAATCTTGTCGGAACCTGCTTCTGTCATTCCCTCCCTTCCCGTGTCTTGAAGAGCAATTTGCTTCTCTTTTCCACTCGGCGTCGCGGTGTCTTTGCCAGTATTCTCTGTACGACCACCCTGTCAGTGTCGCGGCTTTTCGGTCCGGATACCAGCTTTCTCGATCCCCACGCCCATAACGACTTGTTTCGCCTCAAGAATTTACGACCCTTTGCGTGTACAATTCTCGTCAATCATTGTCGAACAATCTGCATCCAGTCCAGCATTCTCGACAACTATTTCCTTGTACGGCTGCTCTCAGCTGATACCCCCAGCTACTGCCCTTGACAATAAGCCGGCTAACACACCCCAGATCGCTCGCTCACTCAGCATTTAAACTTCATTGACATTTTTACCTGACCAGTGTGTATCCTGCATCGACAAAAACACCCCAGCGATGCTGACCCGCCAGATTATCATGGAGCTCGACCCTTCTTTCCGTGCTGCTTCCGCCAACGGTGGCCCCTCCAACGGCCAGATGGCTTACGCCAACGGCACTCCCCCTTCCGGCGACATGTCCGCCCCTCCTCCCACTGGCTCTTCCCAAGACCAGGCCAAGACAACCTTGTGGATGGGCGAGCTTGAACCCTGGATGGACGAGAACTTCATCAAGGGTGTCTTCCTGTCCGCCTCTGGTGAGACTGTCAACGTCAAGGTTATCCGCGACAAGAACTCTGGGTATGCATTCTGCACTCTCCCCCACTAGACCAATGCTAACAAATCAGTAATGCCGGATACTGCTTCGTGGAATTCCAGACGGCCGACGCCGCCACCAAGGCCCTGGGTCTCAACGGCAACCCTGTCCCCAACAGCTCCCGTCAGTTCAAGCTCAACTGGGCTTCCGGTGGCGGCTTGGTTGACCGCAGGTACGTACAGTTATAATCATCTTATTCAATAGCATTGGTTGTGGCGGTGGGCGCTGCATACGCGCAGTCACGCTCAATGCACCTGTGCCCCACTTTGGGTCTCTATCGTCACATACACCTTCACTTTGGCGTGTGTTGTGTGACTATTGGTCAGGCCCAGAAATTTCCGTTTGCCACATTTATCCTCACATTTCCTCACCAAACTCTTTTCTTTGAACGATGCTAACGCTCTGCAAAAGAGACGATCGCGGTCCCGAGTACAGCATCTTCGTGGGTGACCTCGGTCCCGAGGTCAACGAATATGTCTTGGTCTCTCTCTTTCAGGCCCGCTTCCCCTCCTGCAAGTCAGCTAAGATCATGACGGATGCCATGTCGGGCCAGAGCCGTGGCTACGGCTTCGTGCGCTTCTCCGACGAGAATGATCAGCAGCGTGCCCTGGTCGAGATGCAAGGTGTCTACTGTGGTAACCGACCTATGCGCATCTCTACTGCTACTCCTAAGAACCGGTACGTCTGATTTCAACGCAGCCGAGAATACGAGAGCTAATCCCTGTAGCGGTAATCACGGCTTCGGACACGGCCCCCACGGCGGCCCTATGATGGGCGGCGGCATGCCTCAACAGCCCATGTGGAACGGTATGCAGGGCTTCGCCTATGGCGGCTACAACCCTGCAACGCAGATGAACCAGTTCACCGACCCCAACAACACGACCGTCTTTGTCGGTGGCCTCTCGGGCTACGTCACCGAAGACGAGCTTCGCTCCTTTTTCCAGGGATTCGGTGAAATCACCTATGTCAAGATCCCCCCTGGCAAGGGCTGCGGCTTTGTCCAGTTTGTCCACCGCCACGCCGCCGAAATGGCCATCAACCAGATGCAGGGCTACCCCATTGGCAACTCGCGTGTTCGCCTGAGCTGGGGCCGCTCGCAGAACAACTCTGGCGTTGGTACCCCCTACCGCCCTGCCCCTCCTCCTCCTCACTACATGGGAATGCCTAGCCATGGTGGCCCTGGTCCTTATGGACCTCAGCACTTTGGCGGTCCTGCTCCCGGCCAGGGTCCCGCCGGTCCTACCGGCCCCCCTGGACCTGCTGGCCCTCCCCAGGTAAATGGAACCGAGTAGAAAGCGGCACACATGTATGAGACAAGGCTAACCATGTGCGTCTATCCGTAGAACTTTTAAATTCGACAAATCTGGTGTACTATCAACTCGATGAAGGCAAGACTTGAACGGCTCGCTGGGACGGGAGTATCACGCACGT
The DNA here is from genome assembly GCA_037289395.1 of Beauveria scarabaeidicola. Taxonomy (NCBI): domain Eukaryota; kingdom Fungi; phylum Ascomycota; class Sordariomycetes; order Hypocreales; family Cordycipitaceae; genus Beauveria; species Beauveria scarabaeidicola. The sequence continues at coordinate 787 of JAEIJG010000129.1, read as the reverse complement.
CACACAAAGCTCCGTTGTGGAATTCGGCTCACATGATGTTGTGTGTTTGTTTGTCTTTTCTTGGCAGCTTTCCCCTGGAGACGGCCTTTACTCTGTGCCTGGGGGGATTTTTTTTCGGGGCGTTGGGCTGAAATCGAAAGACATTGTCGCCACAAAGATTTTTTTGGCGGCGGTTCCTTTGTCTTGTCTGTTTTACAGGGCTCTTCTTTTGGTCACGGTTGCTTTTTGCGCGCTTGACACGACGACACCATGCCACTTGATTATTTTCTTGAGTCTTTCGAATCACGAATTGGCGTTGCGATTTGCGTACGTTCGGGGGGAGGGATTTGCCATCAAGTCACATTTTCTCACATTGATTGCTGCTGCTTTCTAAAAGCTCATCTTTTGTTGTTTCCTTTGTCAGATTGCTCTATATTCTTCTAACCAATCACTGTCCACTTTTGCTCGTGTGTTGTATGTTGGTCTAGACCAATGTGATTGTCAAGTAGGTGGTGCCTTACTTGTAGTAGTTGATGCTCGTTTTATGCTGTCATGGGATTTACACCCACCGCTCACAGGGATAGTTTTTGCAGCCATAAATTGTCCATGCATGCCACCAAAGGCGTATGTCTCTTCCCACTCTGTTGTTGAATCTTGGGCGCTGCTGCTTTTGGGATATTGCCGGGCTCGTATTAGCCAGAGACATGTGTCTGGTGATGATGATGTAGCTGGGTAAATTTGCGAGCCATTTTCATCCACGGCCTCGCATAATTTCCTTTTAATTTATTCGGGGGGGGGGGGGGGGGGG
>JAEIJG010000128.1:0-50727 GCA_037289395.1 Beauveria scarabaeidicola | reverse complement strand
AAAAAATAAAATATAATTATAAAAGACTTTATTATTCTTAATATATTTTATATAAAGTATTTTTATTATATTACTATATATATAAATTAGAATTATATTAAGATTCTATATATATAAGAGATCTAGTTTTAGTATTTTAGATTTACTTTAATATAAAATAGTATTTAGTTATAATAGTTACTTTTAAGAGGTATTTAGACTAATTTTTCTAAGTTTTACTAGATTCTTTTACTTAATTATAATAAGAACTTATTTTATTAATTTAATTTAGTTTTATAATTATATAATATTAAATAATAAGGTAATTATAAATAGTATTAATAATAAGATAGGTAGTCTAATAAGGGCTTTACCTTTATAGGGCTATATAGAAAAATCTAAATAGTATATTAAATACTTATAGATATAATATTAACTTAACTAAGTTTAAGAATACCCTCTTAGGGTGGCCTTAGCTAGAAAAAATAAGTCCTTAAAGCTAAAAAGTGGTTTTTTTGAATTTTGATAGAATTATTCACTTTGTCGCCCGTAGCCTCGGTTTAGCGCTAACTATAGATTAGGGACCAATTATGGAAATATTTCAAAAATATCAATCTTTGAAATATTTAAAAATACTTATCAGTACTGATAGGAGAAGTCAGTTCTATGGAATATGACCTACGACCACTGGTTTGCAGGCGAGGTTCCTGGGTTTCCGGTGGAGCTACGCTCTTCAAGACAAAACTCTTGACACGTTCACGCATTCAAAGGGCAAGGACTCATATCCGCCGAATTTTGCTAAGAAAGAAAGCTCTTGTGAGGTGTGCTGCTGGGTTTTGACAGGACCGCAGACACTCCATTTTTTCCCTCTCGCCATGACCTCGCCCTTTCTCGACGCTCAAGGCAACACTATCCCAGATGAGCAGATATTAGGAAGCGGCAGCACGGCCGTCGTGATTGTCCAGAACGGCGTCGCTGTCAAGCTGCCGCTGCGGTGTCCCTGGTCTACCGCTTACGACATCCAGGCAAGCATCAACAGCATCCAGCGCGAGCAGAACGTCTATCGCCGCCTACAGCAGCCCCCGGACGATGCCCGCTCAAGCGGTGTAGTGCGCTGCGTTAGGTTTGCCCCTGAGGCCACCCATCTTGCGTACATGGCAGAACGGCGATCTGCGGACGTATCTTTCCACGACGCGGCCTTCTAGCGAGCTCCAGCTACAGTGGTTTCTCGAGATGGCACAGGCACTCGACTATATCCACGGGAGATGTGTGGTTATCGCCAATATTGCTAGTCGAAACTTCCTCCTCGATGCCTGTCTATCCCTAAAGATATGTGACTTCTCAGAAGCCTCACTCCTACCGCTCGGTTCGGATATGCTTACCGCGGATGATAACGGCTACACCACGCAGATCGATATTGGCTTACTCGGCGCCGTTATGTACGAGATCGCGACGGGCATCCAGTGCAAGGTCGATCTATATAAGGATAACGACCCGGCCGATGGCCGCGCGTACTGGCCGGCGCGGGGCGCACTGCCGGACACGGAAAGCCTTGCCCTCGGTGGCATTATCGAGGGCTGCTGGAGTGGACGCTTCCCGAGCGTAGGCCATCTGTCGTAGGCTTTGGAGGCTCTGCGTTTCCCTATTATGCCTAGCGCCCCTGCTTGGCTACGTGACTCCATCAATCAACGACCGATGGTGGCCATCATCGGGGCGCTCGGCCTAGCTATGTATGTATTTATGGCTCGAAGGCAGCGCTCTTAAGCAGAAAACCTTCATTCGGCAAGAAGCATCCCATCGCCCAGAAGGCTGAATAGTGGCAGCTTGTTCTAAGTTGCACACTCTAAGATCAGTTGCCTGGATCTGTTAATACAAAGCGCACTAATACAGCGACTTAGTCAAGCTATGTTGCGGGAAAGCAGACAGAAGCACTCTTACGCCTGGGGCTTTTTACGATCTGATTGAAGGCAAGATGCCAGGCAACTCGCCATTTCCGCTGGCGGAATAGCACACCCATCCTGGTGGCCATGATGCCCTCACAGGCTTTGATTGGTAACCAGTGTTCAGGCCACATGTACAGCTAGTAACACAGTAGAGAAACACATTTAGGAGAAAAAGTCCAAGCAACTAGAATACATGAAGTACTAATCATAATATTATTAGCTCCTTGAAGACGAAAACTTGACGCACTCGCTAGTGCTGAAAGATAGATCGGGCTCGCAGCTGATCGAGGTGCAGATACGGGTGAAGTGGGCTGCCTAGGTCGTGGCCGGCTCGGACACGTCACCCACCGCCATTGCAGCCACCTGGTTCTACTCGAGCAGATATTGCCAGGCATACCAGGGAGCTGCTGTGAAAGTGAGAGGCCAAGGTCTTGGACGCTGACGGGGTAAGAACCTGTCCGGAGCCAATCTCGTGCCTCGTTGCTGCTGCCAGCGGGAACTGAAGTCGATGTTCGCATGTACAGCGTCATGAAAATGCTGAATACTGATTCTATCGATTGCAGGCCGGAGCAGTGTATTACCGGCCAAGGCAGCTCAACAAATGAATCCCTGGACCTCCCTCGGGGCATTCTCCATGGGCCCTCGAAGCTGTGGGTTTAAAGCTTTTGCATATCATCAAGTAACTCTTACTGTGGCTCGTATCATTCATGACTTTTTTGTTCTGCTAGCTTAAGGATGGTGCTGTAGAGAGAGCGCGGGGAGTGAAGGAGTTTAGACTACGAGACCATCTTACAGGTGCAAGATATGGCCTTTTCTTGCGTTTCACTCTACACCCGTCAGCCCAATGAGAGCTTTTACTACTAGATCAGATTTTCTGTTGATCAACAAAGCAGAACGTAAAATTGCGACGTAGCCCTGTCTGGCATCGAAGAGAGCCAAGAGCTTCTACTCGAGTCACATTGGATGAGCACGCCCACAGGACCTTGACCCGTGGTCAATAGTATGCAATTTTGCAACAGACTGAGAATCAGTCAATATCCCACTATCGTCATCGATGGCTGGCCAAGCAGGCAGCCGAATTTTTCGACGTAGCCATACCGTCATAGTTCCACGCACTTGAGTTGAGTGATTTCTCCGCCAAAGCCGAACACTTCAATGTCTCGGTTGCATGTTTGGAATGTATCCGCACACACAAAATCTCACCGAGAGACCTCAGTTACACTCTTGATACGGGGGTTGTAAAGTCTATGATTGCGGATGTTGACCAGTCCGTTACGGACCTAGAGTGTGATGCCGAATCGGCTGACGCTGCACCCCGCACTCTATTTGCAGAGAGAATGTCGGTCATAGTTGAAGTGCGTGAGTGCCTGCGTAATCTTGCATAAAAAGCTCACTAGCTTTTGTTTACCAAGAAATTATCAAGTTGTGAACTCGACGACAGTAACCAGGGGGCGAAATGAACGCAGCTCTCTGCTAAACATGTAATGACCGAGAGCTAGATTTGCGACATGTGGGCGGTCAACCAGGTGCCTGCTCACCCCAGTGGTGAATGACTGCGTCCATAATGACTTTGCCTCGCAAAATGCTTCTCAGCACGAAAAGATTGTCGTGAAGGCCCGGGACTGATCTGTGACGTTCCAGCAGCTAGACGAGCACTCATCTTCGCTGGCCCATGAGCTTTCCCACTTGGGAGCCGGCCCTATCATATTATTTCCGATTTTCTCTGAATGATCAGAATGGATCTTGGCGGTGATCCTGGGTGTCCTCGAATCCGGCTAGACATTCACTCTCATGGGCCCAAGTCTTCCAAAGGCAGCCCTGGGGAGGGTGATCTGGAGCTATCGTTGCGCGCATTACTCAAGCGACCGCTTTAAAAGAGATTTCCAGCCACCTCAAGGTTCCAATAAATCCAAGCTGCGACGCCAGTCGCTTTCGAGAGAGGAGGGCTATGACATCACGTGGACCCCCCCACCAAACCAGCAGAGGCTTAAAAGGGATGCTTGTTTTATTTAGTTACATAAGGTGTTGGTCATGCTGCTACACGGAGCGCACGAGCCCTTGAATATGCACTGACAAGGTCAATGTTGGCAATGTCATACATGGCAGCTGGGCTTGAACATGTTGGTAGTCATCGGGCATGCATATCTGGTCCCTGGAGGACGTGTACAAGTGCGGGAGAAGCCTGGAGGGGTGACGATGGAATGGCGTGTGGATTTGCAACAAATGATGACGAGCATGGATCATGCCGAGACTATTTAGTTTGTTCATATCGTTTGCGGATTTTGCGGATATGATTAGCTTGCTTGTGAATATTGGTAGTTATTTAGCTGCCTGTGGTTACTGATATACTGGTGTATTAGAAAGCTGACGCTACCTTACGTCGTCAAAGCGGGTCGTGCCTCGAGTTGTTTCAGCCAGGTCATGACGGGCGCCGCAGCAAATGTTGAAGCTACTCCGTAGTTTGGGTAGTCTCGTATACGTCACAGAGAGAATGGCCGTTTGGAGAAGCAGAGAGAAGCAAGAAAAAAGTTTAGGGACGCGTGTCTTTTTGTGTAAATTTAACAATTTAACAATGCATTCCGCATTGTCGTGCCTGGATAATTTCGCGTCGTGGATAGTTAGAAGCTACCTACCTATGCTTTTAGCTACTAACCCTCGTTGGGTACCTTGCCAGTGCACCATATTACCAAGCTCAAGAAGGTACCCTTTTGGATTTGCCTACCTGTATTTACCTGCTTGGGCCGCTACTACCCGCTAGGCATTTACCCCTGGAAACTAAAATTGGGCTGCCACTAGCTGATTTTGTTGTGTTGACCCCTGGAACGTGCCACCTCCTGCCCCGCGACGTCCCTGACTGCCCGAGTCCCTGGGAATTTTTCAGTGAGTCGTGAGCCGTGAGTCGTGGGTCGTGAGCCATGAGCCGTGACCGTCCATTGATCAGTACGTGAGTAGGAAGTTGGCATTACGGATTGCACTTTCATCTTTCATTTTATCGACTCTTCTCTCACTGTTTCTTAATCACCTGCGCTACTGCCACTGCTTGTCTTGTCTTTTTTGCTGGACATCTCCCTTGCAGCGAGCACCCTGAAAATCGAAAACGACTGCTTTCTTTTTTGCTCGCCGCCGCGTCTGCCTGCCCACCCAAAAACTTGAAGCAAGCCCACCCACCTAGGTACTCAACTCCCCTCGCTCCTTCGCCCAGTATTTTTACCCAGTACTCCGTACTAGCTGGCCTCGTAACTACCTCCTGGCCCATTTTTGGCCACCTCTTGTTGGTTTGGACTATTCCTGGACACGCCTCATGGAAAACAGAGGCTGCTGCTGCTGCGCCTGCCCCTTCTCTACTGGGTTTGAAGCATTACATACCTACCTTGGGTAGGCAGTCAGTCTTGGCCGCTGCCGTTGCCGTTGCCGTTGCCGTTGCCGCCGCTCCTCGTCGCGCGCGCGTTGCCTCCTCTACCACAAGCATGGGACGAAAGCCCACTCCGCAGCCACTCATGCTGCCAGACTCGGCTGCTGCCCGCCTCGTCCGCGACAATCTCAACACCACCGAACCTGCCGCCTCCAACGCACAGGGCCTCGCCTCCATCGACGCCATTTCTGCCCAGACTGCCCTCGACCAGCGCTCTTTCCCCCTCCACCGACCACACACCGCACGCTCACCTTTCCCGTCCCCAGACCACGACACCGACCCTCGCCAACATCGCGACAACTACCCCCTTCCCTACTCTGCTGGTACAAACCTTGAATTCCCTCCCGCTGCTTCTCAGCAGTCTTCCCGCCAACCTCAGCCAGACGGCAGAAAGCCTTCGCGAACCGGCTTCTTTCACTTTAGCAAGGGGTCTCGGGTGGCCACACAACCATTGCCCCCAACGCAGCCTTTTCCTGCCAACCAGCAACATCACACCGCCGCCAGCACTCCCGATCATATTGCCACTGATAATCCCCGAGGTATGTGCTCACTTCTGCCGCTCCCTGCAGCCCGTCCTTCTCGCCGCATCGTTTTGCCCGTTGCCCGCTCGCTTCCTCGTCCTCTTTCCCCCTTGCCTTGTCATTGCTAACGTCTGGCTTCGTCTCCCATATCCTCAGTCTATGCGCAAGACGACCTCCAGCGTCCAAATCTGCCATTCACCTCCCAGTCACAAGTCTCACTTTCCTCCGCCGGTGATACCGATAGCGCCTCGACGGCTAGTTGCAAGCCACGCAAATCGAAACCGTTTGGTCTCCTGGGACGCTCCAGATCTAATCGCGACAAGGACCGTCCCAGTCCCAAGCCAGCGCCCGCTACTCTCCCGAATACACCCAGCATTCCCGTCTCGTACGACAATTTCGCTCCTTTGAGGACTGCGCCGGTGGCTCAGGATCGCGCTTTTCGCGAAATGATGAATTCCAGCATTCGAAACCGCTCCGAGGATCGTGCTCTCCCTAGGAACGGCACCGCCAGTCGCGAAAACCTCCGCGACCGTGATCGCGACAATCATCAAAGACTGCACCATCCCTCCTACAAGGACAACGGGGGCTCAACTTTCCTTAGCGGCTTACGTGGCTCCCGCGCCGTCGACATTTTTAGTAAAGGTTTGTTTGGCAAGAGCACAAGGAGCGGCAGCACAACAGAAAGAGAGTCCGTTGTTGATGACGAGCATTACGTTTTGAAAGTCATCAACCTTCCTTTGATCCAACAGACACGACGTACTCGCATCTCAAAACGACTCGAGCACTCACGCGACAAGACGGAATTCTGGATGCCCGCCTTTCCCTGGCGTGCCATCGACTACCTCAATTACAAAGGCTGCGATGTAGAAGGTCTCTATCGTGTCCCAGGCAGTGGCCCGCAAATCAAGAAATGGCAGCGCCGTTTCGATGAGCGTACGTTGATTACCCCCGCAGCTATGCACAGTCGCCATTGCTAACTATTTTGCCTCAGAATATGACGTCAACCTCTTTGAAGTTGACGATTTATACGATATCAATATTGTTGGCTCCATGCTCAAGGCGTGGCTACGAGAACTGCCAGATGAGCTGTTTCCCAAAGAATCGCAGGATCGCATTGCAAGAGAATGCGCTGGCTCGGAAGAGGTCCCGCAGCTACTCATTGATGAACTCGCCAACTTGTCGCCCTTCAACTACTATCTGCTCTTCGCCATCACTTGCCATCTCAGTCTGTTACTTGCCCACTCGGACAAGAACAAGATGGACTTTCGCAATCTGTGCATCTGCTTCCAACCCTGCATGAAGATTGACGCTTTTTGCTTCAAGTTTCTGGTTTGCGACTGGAGGAACTGCTGGAAGGGGTGCAAGAACGAGGCTAAATACATTGAAGAGGAGTACAAGTTGTTTGACCAGCCCCCGCCCAGAGGCCTCTCGGAGCCGGCGCAGCTGATCCGCAACCGTGACTCACGCAATGTATCCTCGTCTGATAGCAATCGGGATGGCAAAGACGAGTTTCACGATGCTCATGCCACCAGCGGACCTCCCAACGACCCGGATTCGGCCAGCGAAAGAAACGGCGGTCCAGAAACAAGACCAAAGACGGCCGACATGCGCCCGTTGTCGCCAATCAAGCCGCTGTCCCCGTTAGGATTCTGAACACACTGCACCTATCGCATAATTGGTTATATAATGACTTGACGCCCAACATGCATGCACGCCCTTTCTGCGGCGCGGTCAAAGCTTTTCTTACTCGATTCACTTCTTTAGCAATAGCAGTATCATTTTGGAACCTACCTCATTTCCAGGTGTCTATTCGCAAAAACTTTGGGCATTCTCTCAGCCTTGGAGGGCTTTAGCGCCAGCCAGCTCTACCTTAGTCCTTAGGTGCCATTCGCCGTTTGGTATACCCCACATCGCGTTTATCCTTTATATCTGATGCAATTCGCCTACTCCGTACTCCCACCCTTTCTTTTTCCGAAACTCGTTTGCTATCCTTTTTCCCCTTCTCTTCTTTGAATTTATTTCTGGTCTCTGTCTGCTCTGGTCGATCTGCCCTGTCGCAGTCCGATGCCAAGCACGGGCGTTGAATATCCGATGCACTGGGGGAAAAGACTCACGGCTCTACGGTTTTTTTTTTTTCATTTCATTATTAATGTTTGGCATAGAAAGTGAAGTTGGAGGCGGTGAATTCGTTCTCGGTTTTTTGCTTGTTTGATTTCGTTGGTCGTTTGGGAGGACATTGTGGATGGCTGTGTCGAGTAGTACGATAGATGGCTTCCTCGACAGGGCCTCGGAGGAGCTATCGCTTCCCCGGAATGTACAATCGAGCAAAAGCAGTCCCGATTTGGTACGAGTGCATTGCTTCCTTTTTTTTGGTTGAAGTCTTGAGGCGACGGAAAGTGATGGTGCAATCCTAGTCAATAAAATCAAAGTATCAAGATGAGCCTCTAACAACCACCTGTTTGTATCGATTCTGTATACATGAGTCGTCGTGCTTTCTTCCCCTCCAAGCAAGTAGATGAAAACAAATTCCCAAGCAACGCCGTAAAACATGATCCAAACGCCCGCGCCGTGGTAATGCACCAAGAGTCCAGACAAACTCTGTCCACCCCATCCATAATGCTTTTGACTTTTTGTGGTGTCCCTCTTGCCATCCTCCCCTTCCCCTGGCACTTTATTTTTTGAGCTTGGCGCTCTCGGCCGCGTCGCGCATATTCTTGCGCATCTTGCGGTCGTTGCGGCGCACCCTCTCCCTGCGCTCGCGGCGCCCGTCCCCGCGGATGCTCGTCCCCTCCGTGCGCTTGGCCTCGGCCTCGGGATCGACCTCGACGACCCAGTCGTCCTCGCCCTTTTTGTTGAGCCCCTTGTACCCCCACTTACGCGTCCACTCGCCCGTCGCCTCGTCGTACGCGAGGTTGCGGCGCTGCTCGCGCGTCTTGGGCGCGATGCCCTTCTTCGCCGCGAACCGCTCCCACTTGGTCGGCGGGCGGGCGGCGGGCAGCGGCTTCTCGCGCGGGAGCCGCGTGGACGGGGCGGGCAGAGAGAGCAGCACGCCGTCGCGCGTGGAGCTCGGCGCGCAGGTCGTGAGGAGCTGGTTGATGAGGGACTGCGCGCCGTCGCGGGCGACGGCAGCGAGGGAGGACTCGGGGGAGGAAGGGTCGAGCGTGATGCTGTTGGGGTCCGAGGCGAGGAGGTAGCCCAGGTCAAAGGTGTACGGCGTGGGCTTCTCGACAACCACAGGCAGCTTCGGTTTCGAGGCGGGGATAGACATTTTGCTGTGCGGTTGACTGTTGTCTTCTCTTTGCCGTATTGATCTTGGATGAAGAAGTGTTTTGGCGAGACTAGGTTTTTCTGTTCGTCTAAAAGCTACAGTCCTACGTCTCCAGCAACTTTTTTTTTTCTACGATAAGGCTCTTATCGGTCTCGTACCGGATCAACGGCGCTGCATTGTTCCGAGGCTTGCGGGCCAGCACTGTAGGTACCTACCTAGCAACTTGCCTGACAGCGCTGAAAAGGCCCCTTGGCTGAAGCTGCCAGTGGCTTGCCCGAAGCCTTCTGGGTCAATGAAAGATCGTCCATGGTTTTTCTACTCAGCTTCAAACCCTCACACGACTCCCTTACCACCCGCCAGCCCGCCCCCGGGGCCAGCACCGATATTCAACATCCGCTGCCGTCATTGACACCGGTCCCTTTCTTCGATTGACGTGCTCAATCCTCCCAATTCGGTCCCCGAGCTGGCCACCATGGCAGCGTCCGCCGCCCACAGCTTCAAGGCGGCGATGCTGCGGCCCTCGCTCCCGCGCGCGCCGCGCCTCACGCCCATCGCCCCCTTCCTCGTCCACCACGCAGCTCCCCTCTCGACGACGCGCAGTAGCCTCGCCGCGGGTCCGCCCGCCGCCAAGAGCCGCCGGGACTTGCCCAAGCCGACCAAGAAGACGTTCAACAGCAAGAAGCGGGCCGGCACCGAAAATGTCAAGAAGCCGGCGCCCGGCGAGCGCAAGGCGTTCCGCAAGCGCATCGTACTGAGCAGCAACAGCGCCCTGGCTGTCGAGGGCATGCCGCGGCTTGAGGCCGGCGTCGCCGCCGCGAGCGGCGCCGTTGTCGAACTGCCCGACACGGTCGTCGACCAGTTGCGCGCGCTGGGTGCGTTCCGCGCGACACAAAGCTGGGGTCTGTTCAGGAAGCCGCACATCCTGGTGCGAAAGGAGATGGTGGACGTGGTGACCAGAATGGATGAGGCCGTGGCCAGCAAGGAGCCGGCCAAGCTGATCATCACGGGCAGCCGCGTGTCGGGCAAGAGCACGGCGCTGCTGCAGGCCATGAGCCATGCGCTGACAAACGGCTGGGTGGTGATTAATATTCCCGAAGGTATGCACAGCCCTCGCTTCCTTTTCATAGCCTTTGTAAAGAATGGCTCTAACGTGTCTCTTTTCCTATAGCTCAGGATCTGGTCCTCGGCCACACAGACTACGTGCCCGTTCCGGACACGGAACCGATGCAATTCACGCAGCCCACCTACACGCTCAACCTACTGCAAAATATTCTCAAGGCCAACAAGAACGCGCTCGAGAAGCTCAAGGTTGAGCTAAAATCGTCCCTGACGGGCGGTCTACCCGAGGGCTCCTCGCTCGCCGACCTCATCGCCAACATCCGCGAGCCCGACGCCGCCTGGCCCGGCTTCCTGGCCCTCTGGGCCGAGCTAACGCGCCCCGGCCGCCCGCCGGTCCTGTTCGCCCTGGATGGCCTCACTCATGCCAACCGCGACACGGCCTACCGCGACCCGGCCTTTCGCCAGGTCCACGCGCACCAGCTCACGCTCGTCGCGCGCTTCTTCGCGGCCCTCTCCGGCGCCGCGCCCATGCCCAACGGTGGCGCCGTCATCGCCGTCGACAGCGCCAGCAACCGCCCCGCACGCCACCCCTCGGAGGCGCTCGTCCTCGCCCAGCTCGAGGCCGGCCAGGCCGGCCGCGACGTGCCCGCCCCGGACCCCTATCTCCGCGGCTACAACGACAAGGTCTACGACGCGCTCCGCCACTGTCACGTCGTCCGCCTCGAGGGCGTCGGCAAGGACGAGGCCCGCGCCCTCATGGAGTACTGGGGCGCCAGCGGCCTCGTCCGCGGCGTGCTCAGCGCCGATGCCGTCGCGCAGAAGTGGACGCTTGGCGGCCACGGCAACATTGGCGAGATGGAGCGCGTGGTGCTGCAGAACCTGAGAATGTAAAATTAGATTGCCGGGCGGATGGGTGAAGAGAGCTTGGGGGAATACTGTTGTACAATATGGCGTCGCTTTAGGAGTTTTATACATAGAGACAAAGCCACATCTTCCACTTTTGTATACCTACCTGCCTTTCAGACGTCTGATGGGGAATGGTTCAGTATGAGCATGTCATGTTCAGTTTGAGTTAATGAACTCTGCATGGAGCATCAAGACTAGTTGTCATGAATTCAGAAAATTCAGATCTGCACGATTTCTTTCCTGCCCAAACGTCCAATCCTCACAGAAATATCTCCCAGACAAGTCATAAAAACACCGAGATAGTAATCCCCAAACGCCAGATTTTCACATCGGTGGAATGAATAACAAAAAGCACACGCCATTTCATGCCTTCCTTCCCCTGCCCCATCTCATCTACAGGTCATCCATGTCATCGTTGCCGTCATCACCCGCGGCAGTGACAAAGACAAGTCTCGTGCCGCTACCAGTTGTTTGCCAAACCTGAAAAGTATATTAGTAAACACTGCACATGATTGCAAAAAGTAAATTGTCAAACTCACGTCCAGCGTGGTGTACTCTTCCAGCGCATTCATCCACTGGTCCTCGGTGAAGCCCTTTGCAATGACGCGCTCCTTGACCTTTCTCATGCTCAGCTCAACTTCCAGCTCGTCATCCACGGCGTCGTCTGCGCGGCACGCGCCCGAGTCGGCGAGAGCCTTGACGAGGTTGTAGATGCGGCTGCTGGCGTTGAGGCCGCGACGGCCGTTGCCGTAGTCGATGTTGAGGCTGTCCTTGGAGGCCTCGATCAGGCGCAGGGCCTCGTCGACGTCGTCCTGGGTGACCACGTCGCTGAAGCGGAGGCGGGCCAGGGCCTGCGCGAGGCGCACGACGCCGAGCAGCGTGCGCGGCGTGGTGTGGGTGAACTGCTTGCCCTTCTTCTCGGCGCGCTGCTGCTGGTCGCGCATGCGCACGTAGGTGCGGATCATGTACTCGGTCACGGACTCGGGCACGACGGGCCGGTAGGTGCGCGCCTGGGCCACGTACGAGCGGACCTCGTGCGGTGTGAAGACGACGTTGTCGGTGCCAATGTCGGGGTGGCGGTTGTTCATGTGCACAAAGGCAACGTGCTTGGCGAGCTGCTCGTCCGACTCGCGGTTGGGAACGTCGAGGAGCAAGAAGATGATGTCGAAACGCGACAGAAGCGCGGCGGGGAGGTTGATGTTCTCGACCGGAGAGATGCGCGGGTTGTAGCGGCCGTAGATGGGGTTAGCCGCGGCGAGGATGGAGGTGCGGGCGTTGAGCGTGGTAGAGATGCCAGCTTTGGAGATGGAAATGGTCTGCTGTTCCATGACTTCGTGGATGGCGGTACGGTCATTCTCGTCCATCTTGTCGAATTCATCAATGCAGCAGATGCCGTTGTCCGCAAGAACAAGAGCACCGCCCTCCAACACCATTTCATCGGTGACTGGGTCTCTCATGACAGCGGCCGTGAGACCGACACCACTGCTACCGCGGCCGGAGGTGTATACACCACGAGGGGCAACCTTGGAGATGTACTTGAGGAGCTGAGACTTGGCCACACCAGGGTCACCCATCATGCAAATGTTGAGGTCTCCCCTAATCTTCATACCGTCACCCATCTCCTTACCTACGCCACCGATGAGCAGAAGAAGAAGCGCCTTTTTAACATCAAGATGGCCGTAGATTTCGGGCGCAATAGACTTGGCAAGCAGCTCATATACTTGACCAGTCTGTCTGTACTTGTCAATGCGTCGCACCAACGAAGGGTCCACAATCATCTCGCTATAGGCCTTTTTGTGCTGGCGAATGTGGTGAGCCTCCAGGTATGTATCAGTCAGAAGACCGGCCTTCATAGCCTTGAAGCCGGTATAGGGCGTGGGGAGGAAAATGCCAGAGATGTCGACGACATCACCGGGGTTCACGCGACGCACGAGGCTGCCGTAGCAGTGAATAGTGAGAGACCGAGGGATTTGGCCAATGGGGACTTGCTCGGCCATTTCCTGGACCTTGACTTCCTGGAAGGGAAGGAATTTAGAAGCCCGCGTCGAAGGGTTAAGCTGTCCCTTGGACTGGTTGTTCTTGCAGTCGGCCGACGGGCACATCATTAGAGGACCGTACTGCTTGTCCGTGACGGGCTGGAAAATTTCGCAGCCGCATCGGTCGCAAGTGTACGCACTGACTTGCACAATGGGCTTGACATCGGAAACCCGGGTGACAATGGCGCGGACGGTGATGAGGTGGCCCAGATTATCACCACGGACGTGGCGCACGGCGAGGGCCTTGGAGGCAAAGTCGGGGCCGTTGATGCGAGGCTTAAAGACCAGCGTGTATCGGCGAGTCAGCTCGGCAGGGAACTTGTCCTCTTCGAGGGTGGGATCACGTTCGGCAGCCTCCTCAAGCTCGCGGTTTCGCGCTTGGCGGCGCGCCATCAACACGTCGAGGACATCGTCTTTGAAGTTGACATCCGCACCAGGCGGAGGCATGACTTTATCCACAGCTTGAGACATTACGTCGACATAATGCTTTGTGTTTAGCTCGATGGAGTCGACGAGCTTCAGCCCCTCACCAGTTTCATTTTCCCATGCAGCTAAGTCATCAAGCTCAATAACAATCTCTTCTTGCGTACGGTCGGCCAACTTCTGCATAATCTCCTGGTATTTGTGGTGAGGAGCGCGCCTGTGTTCCCTGTCGCGGCGGCCTGACTCGTCGTCGTCATCCATGAGATCGTATTCGTCGCTCAAGTCGTCCTCATCGATGGTGATGTTCCCCATGGCAGTGGTGATTGTGTGCTCGGGGGTGGTCTTGAAATCCTTGAGGAAGACCTCAAACGCATCTTTGAAAGCTATTAGCAGGGCGCGGGCGCATGCTATATCAGCGCGCAAACCTACTTTGATGCGTCTCGTAATTGACAATTGCCTTGTATTCGCGGAGCGCCATGATGGGCGATTGTGATGTGCAATCTCAGCAAGCGATTCGGTCGCTATAGCTGCGGAAAAGACTGAGATGAGGCAGAGTTGTGAATGCAAAAATTAAGAGGTTGCTCCGGGTTATACAGGCTCATGCACAAGTCAAGGAATTTCGTGGGGGCTGGGGACGGATGGCAGGGAGGATTGAAATGCCAGCCTGCCCAGCGCGTTCTGGACGCGTAGCATCGCGTTCTCGCGTTGGAGCGCCACAAAATCCATTAAACTGGATGCGCCACTTGTGGCACAGCATCAGCTCCCACCAGGCGCCAGCGGCCAGCGGCCGACCAAGGACGGGCCCAAGGACGGACCCACTACACGTGCCGCTTACCTCGGTCACTGGCCGGAAGTCGGAATCTGGGGAACCTACAGACGCAAAGCTTAAGTCGTGCTCCTGCAAAGCTTTTTCGCAGACCTCCCAAGTCGTGGCCACAGCCGGACACTTTCAACATGGCTCCTAGAAGGAATGCGCAATCGGTCAATGCCGAGCTCTCGATTGTTCATCTAAAGAACTGCTTGGTCAACCTTCCCCCCACCTTGGTGTCGCTACTCGTCAATGTGAACACTGTACGTCTAGCTCGCCCGAGGCCATTGGGCTGTACTGACCTTGACTAACCTGTATTTACTGCAGCCTGCTCAGAATGTCGTCGTCGAGCTTACCTTTCGCGGCCCCGCACCGGGAGCACAGTCGTCGTCAGGCACACATGAGCGATCGGTCTTTGTCGGTTGGACGGGCATGCCGAGCAAGCGACGAACTGCAGCTCCTGTTAACCGCGACACTGGAAGAATCTCATCGCGCGATCAAGATATTCAGCTTGTCGAGATTGACGCCACGCTGGCTCACACACTCGGCCTCAGCGATGGCCAAAAGATCATGGCCACGGTCCACGTCGACCCCCCAATCGCACATACCATCAACATTGAGCCGATGACCCCCGAAGATTGGGAGATCATTGAGCTTCACGCGACCTTTCTCGAACTCAATCTGCAATCGCAAATCCGTGCGCTGCCGAATCCAGCCTACACAGGCTCGGGCGACAAGCCAATCCCGCCACATCCTCTCACGCTCCACCTCTCTCCAACTTCGACAGCCAATATCAAAATCATCTCTCTAGACCCCGCACCTCCCTCAAGCGCACCATTTGCAAAGCTGTCTCCCAATGCAGAAGTCATTGTGGCTCCCAAGACTCGCGCTAAGCAAACTCAGAGCAGCAGCGACCTCAGAAGCGTCGCCAGCACCTCGCGATCGAGGCGCAGTGCCACGAGCACCGTTCGCAAAAAGGGTGCAAGAGAGGAACCGAAGCCGACCATGTTCCTTCGTGCCATCGATAGATCATACTGCGCAGATTGGTTCGATGTCACCGCCCCAATCCAGGACCTCGTGGTCTGGGTCGATCGCGATCGTCTTTTCACCAACGAATTCCGTGGAGTCAACTTCGTCATTGTCGATGTAATCCGCCCCGCTGGCCTACAAAAACCCCAACCCGAAGGAGAAGCTGCACAAGCTCAAACGCTTGCCTCGTCAAAAGTCATTGCACGGCTTTTGCCCTGGGACGACCCTCCGAACGGGCAAGCTGCGGCGCTTTCGGCACCTCTCTGCGCTTCACTCGGATGTACTGGTATTGTTGGTGGCGTGATCAAGCTTCAGGCTGCGTCACAGCAACTAGGACGCAACGCCGTTCAGGTTGTCAGAGTCTTTCCCTTCGCCGCGAGCACGAAACCGACCGAAGGTTTGCGCTTTGGCAGTGAAACAAAGGCCGAAAAGGAAGAGTCGGCAAAGCGATTCAGGCACATCTACGCCGGCTCCAAGGAGAAGCCTGGTCTTCTGCAAGGTCCTGTAACGGACGGTATTGTTGTTGGCTTGTATGAAGGGCTTGACGCGCCCCAGGGTTGGGAAGGTGGCATCATCCGATTTGAATATGGAGCCGACTATGAGCAGGCAAAAGACTCAACAAATTGGCTCGCCGGTGTAGATCACAAGCTGCAAATCGAATTTCAGCCCCCGGTGCCTCGACCCTCTTGGATTCTTGGGTCTGACGAATTCGAGCTTCAATCAGCACATGATTCTGCGCTTGTCGGTATTAACAGCCTGCTTACAAACTTGGAATCGCACCTCTCACATCTTTCTTCCGTCTTGTTGACGGGAACAATGGGTTCTGGTAAAACTGCAGTGGCAAAACACATTGCCGAGAAGCTGCGCAAAGACACACTCTTCTACACAGTCTACTTTTCATGCCGAAAGCTTGTCACAGATGAGACGAGAATATCGACTATCCGAGAGACAATCGAGCGCCTATTCATGTCTGCAAGCTGGGGAGCTCGATTAGGAGGCAAAGGTATTGTAATTTTAGACGATCTCGACAAGCTTTGCCCTGTCGAGACGGAGCTCCAGGTTGGCAACGATAACGGACGAAGTCGCCAAGTCAGCGAAGCGGTTCGATCGATAGTGCGACAGTACTGCACACGCGACAGCAACATTGTTCTTCTGGCTACTGCCGAAGGCAAAGACTCTCTCAATAACGTGGTCATCAGCGGCCACGTCGTGCGAGAGATTGTGGAGCTCAAGGCACCGGATAAGGAAGCTCGCAGAAGGGTCATGGAAAGCATCGCAAAGCAAAATGCTGTCGCAATGGACGATATGGATAATCTGAGCAGCAATAGCCGACCGACAACCGCCGATGGCAGTAATATCGAGGAGAACGGAGACTGGTTGCATGGAGCAGATCAGCCTGTTGCTGCTGCCTCAAACTCTGCCGGTAGCGGATTCATCCTCGATTCGGATCTCGACTTCCTCGACATCGCTGGACAAACAGACGGTTATATGCCTGGAGATTTGACAGTCATCATTTCTCGTGCCAGAAACGAGGCCATCATCCGGGCTCTCGGCGAGTCTCCAAATGATACTTCCGGGGGCTCCATTCGTCTCAGCCGTGTCGACTTTGACAAAGCTTTGAAGGGGTTCACACCCGCCTCTTTGCGAAATGTCTCGCTCCAGAGTTCCACAACTACATTCAAGTCGATTGGTGGTCTTCAAGAAACACGAAAGGTTCTGCTAGAGACACTGCAATACCCTACAAAATACGCTCCCATCTTCTCACAATGTCCCCTACGACTTCGATCTGGTCTCCTCCTCTACGGATTCCCTGGCTGCGGCAAGACACTGCTCGCCAGTGCTGTGGCCGGTGAATGTGGTCTGAACTTTATCAGCGTCAAGGGGCCTGAGATTTTGAACAAGTACATTGGTGCTTCGGAGAAGAGCGTGCGTGATCTGTTTGATCGTGCCCAGGCGGCAAGGCCTTGCGTCTTATTCTTTGATGAATTCGACTCGATAGCCCCCAAGCGTGGCCATGACTCGACCGGTGTGACGGACAGAGTGGTCAATCAGCTGCTAACACAAATGGATGGTGCCGAAGGCTTGTCTGGAGTGTACGTGCTCGCGGCAACGTCTCGCCCTGATCTCATCGACCCAGCTCTTCTCCGACCTGGCCGTCTCGATAAATCTCTGCTCTGCGATATGCCCGCTCCCGAGGACCGTCTCGACATCCTCAAGGCGCTGTTCCAAAAGGTTCGACTCTCCGAGGAGCTCGCCGAGTCGGAAGACGCGTGGGAGGAGATTGCCCGGCGCACAGACGGCTTCTCCGGCGCCGATCTCCAGGCTCTCGTGTCCAACTCGCAGCTCGAGGCCATTCACGATGTTCTCGATGTTGGCGGGGTGTCGTCCGCCGTCCGCGGCAAGAGCGGCGGCCAGAACGGGGCGCGGCGCGGCGCAGCCCCGAGCTTCGTGCAGTTTCGCTACGGCGCCGACGCCGACCAGTCCGTCAAGCCTGCAGCCCAGAGCAAGTCGGCCGCCCTCATGGAGCAGGCCGCCATGACGTCTAAGCTGGAGCAGATTAAGCTCGCGCGCCGCAAGGAGAAGCAGGCCCACAAGGGCTCGGCCGGCCTCCCCAACGCTGCCTCGGCCAACGGCGACGGCGGCAAGGCGCCACTGGACCAGAAGGAGGTGGTTATTGGCTGGGAGCACCTCGTCAAGGCGCTCGACAACACGCGTGCCAGCATCAGCAAGGAGGAGAGGAGCCGCCTAGAGCGCATATACCATGAGTTTGTGGCCGGCCGCAGCGGCAAGATGAAGGATGGGCAAGGAAGCACGGAGATTGGAGGCCGTAGTAGTCTCATGTAAATCGTGGCAATGTGGTAAATGTACAGGTATATGATTGTTGTTGTTGATTTCATTCTTGGTATCATTGCATAGCAGGAGCTAGCAGCTAGAGCAGACATCTAATTCATGCTCCCATCAAGACGATTTCGTTATCATTCTGAAACTCCGTTCAGCCACTTACCCACTCTCGTTACTCAGGGTCGCGGACTGCCCCCAGCTGCTTCACTCGCCCTTGGCAGCGGCCACTTGGGCCGCCAGCACCTCATTCGCCATCTTGAGCAGCACGCCGTGCACGTCGGCGCGCGCCGCCACCATGCCCCTGTTGGCGTGCAGGCTGCGGCCGGCGCCAAACTCGATCGCGCGGCCGTCAAAGTCGGTCACCCGGCCCCCGCGCTCGGTAAAGAGCAGCTGGGCGCCGGCATTGTCCCATACGTAAAAGACGGCGTCTGGGCGCGCGCCCAGCCGCACCCACGCGTCGGCCGCGCCGAGCACCAGCGCCGCGTACCGGACGTGGCTCGCCCAGACGTCCAGCCCGGGGTACCGCGCGCCAAGGCGGCCCGCGAGCGTGCGCGGGAGCCCGTGGTCGGTCGACGTCGACCGCTGGCAGTCGACGAAGCGCAGGCTCGTGAGGCTGCTGTCAGCGGCGGTGGCGGGTGGTAGCGGCGGCAGCGGCGTCGCGGGCGACGACGAGAGCGACGCGGTGGCCGCGGAGGAGGGGAAGCGCCGGATGGTGGCGCCCCGGCCCTTGACGGCGGCGAGGAGCACACCCAGGCCGTCGGCGTCGACAACGTCGTCGTAGATGCCGCCGTCGTCGGCGACCTTGAGGCTCGGGCAGGCCAGCACGCCGACGACCTCGCGGCCATTCTCAATCAGCGCGAGCGCGACGGCGTACTGCTGGCCCTTGAGGAATGTGGCCGTGCCGTCAATCGGATCCATGACCCAGAAGCGGCCCGCGGGTCCGCCCTGCCCCGCGCCGCCCAGGTCAATCAGGTCGAGCATCTCCTCAACAGACGACGGGCTCGCCAGCGCCTCACCGCCGCCACCACCCACGGCAGCCGCCGCCGCCGCCGCCGCCGCCGCCGCCGACGACGACGACACCACCAAATCGTAGACTTGGTCGCAGAGTCGCGCGTCGTTTCGCAGCGCTGAAGAGTCCTCCTCGCCGAGGAAGCCGTCGCCGGGAAAGGCGGCGTGCAGGGCGCTGATGAGGAGCGCCTGCGCGGCAAAGTCGGCGACCGTGACGGGGGTCGCGTCAGCCTTGGACACGGCGCTGACGCGGGACTGCACCTTTTTGGTGAGGATGGCTGCCCGCAGGACAGCGGCCTCGGCGACGGTGCGCTCACGCTCGAAAGGCACCGTCATCTTTGCGTTTAATCCGAGGATGTGTCCTGCAGGTGGTGAGTTAGTAGGTGGAGGCGAGAGATACCTCCTCATAAGGGTGGGTAACTTATTAAGGTCGACTTAAATTACGCTAACTAAAGAAGTTACCACATTTTGGCGCGGTGCATGTTTGTCACCAATGTATTGTCGCAGAACCACGTACAGCTATGCCCCGAACTCATCGAGCAGAGGTATTGAACGATGGTCGATGAAACTTTCTTTGTCGGTCGAGATTGTGGCCCCCCAAGATAGTGACAGTCTATGAACGCAGAAACGACTGTTACGTCAAAGTGTGCAAGGGCCGTCACGCCCTTTTCATTACGCTAGTTAGTGCCTGACAAACCGCTACTCTTCACAGTGCAAAGCACAGCATTCCCACAAGATGTACTCTGGCCGTCTTCTCTGCTTTGAAACTGGCTGGTATTGAGCTATTTTTGCTCATGTTCGCATATTTTCTTTTTTTCCGTCGGTCTCGATCTATTATTAGTGGCCCGTCCCTGCCAGACCCCGCGCCACGCTGTGTGTGACTGGTTTACTTACACGGAACCAAACGCCAAGCCGCAATGTAGCTACATGTGATTTTGTTCCTCTGAAAACACGCCAGCCAATTAATACTACAGCTTCTTAATTAATGTCTTGCATGAAGAGCGCAGAAAATGGATAAGTCCGTTGTCCTTGTTGAAGGGAAATATACCGACTTCGTGACTTCGGTAACCACTGTGAAATACGAAATCAGGCCTACTTCACCGGTTCTTCGTCCTGCTACCAACAATAACATAGGAGCAAAAAAAAAGAAAACAGTACCCGGTGTTCGTGGTCATCACAAAGATGAAAAAATAATTATGCCGAGCCCAGGAATCGAACCTGGGTCTCCCTACCCCTTTCGGGAACGGTTCAACACAAGTTTCCCCGTCAGTCACTGAAGGTATGCTAACCACTGCACCAGCTCGGTTTGTTGTTGGAATGAGGTGGCTAAAAGCTCCTTATATACTGCACGCTGGTGGCAGAGAGCCAAAAAAAATTGAGGGCTGCTCTAGATGCATGTCATTAACATGCAACTGACAGTGAAATATCATAGCCAATTAGACCAAGAGGGGCAACTTTCTGTTGGTCGGTGCGTGATTGTTTTCCTTTTTATGCATCGATTTGTAGTGATCATTGTATTGCAGCGGTCCAAGGATTCTGAACCTCTCGTGGTCGGACGAGGACGATGGCGGCCTTCGACTTCTGGGTACGAAGTTTCCTTCGGCGGAATAAAAGAAAGAGTAAAGGAACATGGGCTGACGGGGAGGGGGGGAGGCTACTTATAAACTTCGCGCCACACAAACCCCACCTACGCGCACAATATGGGCTTGTGAAATACTATTGGTGTAATCCGTACGGGGTAGCGGTGCGCAAGGCTGCAAGAGCGAAGTACCTATTTAGGTATCGGCATGCTTAGGTATACAGCGGCCGAGGTACCCAGGTGACCCACCGCCCGCTACGAACACCACGACGAAACAGTATAAATTCCTGGACGTCTTGGTTGCTGAATGTGCCGGCAAGAATAGAGAATGAGCAAAAAATATATTGGCCTTTAAAAAGCCCGGCAGCGAGCTCCCACATGCACAACTCGTCCGCAATAGCGACATTAGCTTGTATGTACATTGCAGGTTGAGCGTTGTGTGTACATGTAGGTACCTAGCGTCACTGGTGTGGCTGGCGCACCCCCTTCCTTCTCACCCCCAGGCTTCAACCACCATGATAATACGCAAAATACAGCGGTGGCCCCTGTCATGCCCGCTAATAACGCAACTCCCTCTAGCACACCGTAGCACCCCTACAACCCTACCTTAGTAGGTACTGGTACACCACCCACCAAGGGCCACCACCGCGCAAGCCTACGTCGTGCAGCGCTAGGGGATTCGCAGCATTATATAGACGGTGCATGCGGTATTGTGCATCTCTGCTTGTACGATACATCTTGCTGGCGCATCGACTTTCACGACGATAAAGGGCGCCGACGGATTGTGTATGTATATCTCATCAAGCACATCGCTTTCATCTTCCTACTAGCGCATCTATTATTTTGAGCCATCAATGTTTAAAATACACGGGGCCTACATCGACCATCGTAGCATGTCCGGCAGCAGAGGGATACGGAATGCAGACAGTTTTAGAGTAGCCGCCAAACAATAGCAAGGAGCCAACAAAGCAGGAACCAAACAATAATAAACCTCACAATTCCATCAAACAACCGCAATGCCCTCCCAATGTTCTAACCAGACAACGACCCATGGCAAACTCCTTCACCCCACCTGTCCTTCGTGAGTCGTTTCCTAATGCCTTGCACCTCTGGGTATGTTGTATAATTGCTTGCCCTCGCCTTGAAAAAAAAAAGAAAAAAGAAAAGAAAAGTGAATCCTCGAAATGTACCAGACGCCAGACAAATGCGAAAAACAATGCAGGAGGCTATTAATTCCACGGCCATCAAATACATATCTTGCCCCCCTCGTGTTCAATATTGAATGCTCCGGCACCTTGTACATGGGCGACCTACGCACCATTTGTACCAGGCCTGGCTGAGCTGCCTTGTTTGTTGCGAGCGTACAACGTTTTGTACATGTTGCTCAGTCGTTCGCCCGTTACACTCATGCTCGTATCATCGACAGGCCAAAGAGCAGCCAGGAATTCCCTAAACATCAAGTCAGCATAATGAGCAAGCCAGAACATCTGAAGCCGACTTACCAGAAATTATCCTTTAGTCCTCCATCCGCAACAGTAGCTGGAAGTTTCTCGTCAAGAAAAGTTCCAATTACCACAAGCTCTACAGCAAAAATTGATGCGCGCTCTTTGCTCGACTTGACCTTGTGCTTTGTTGTCGAAAGAATCTTTTCAAAATTCTCTCGCACAGGCTTGAGCAAGTACCAGATCATAGCGTCGTTGTCCTGCGCACGCTGGTCCGCGTTGTCACCGATTTGGCGTAGCTCGTCCAGGCGGCGAAGCGCCTTGGCTCTCCTTTCATCAAGAGGACGATGCTCATGGTGGTGGCTTCTCTCGCGGTCCCCGTGGCGATCATCACGTCTGTCGTCACGTCGGTCGTTACGCCTATCGTCGCGTCGGTCGTCACGTCGGTCGTCGCGTCGATCGTCACGCCTGTCGTCACGTCGATCGTCGTACCGGTACTCGTCACGCCGGTCATCACGTCTATAATCATCGCGACGGTAGTCGTCTCTACGGTAATCATCCCTGTGACGAGGTTTCTCTCGGCGTCGGTCACGGTCGTCGTCATCTCGGCGTCGAGGCTTCTCGTGCCTGTCACTTCGGTCGTCAGGCCTGCTGCTGCGGCGCCCGTCTTCAGCTCGTTGATGTTTAGGGATGCGAGAATCTTCATGAGAAACGTGCTTGCGCTTAAGCTCTGGTCGCGGGGTTCCACGATCATGATCCCGCTCCTTCTCTCGGGGACGTTTCGTATTTTGGCCACTTGGAGATGCTGCCGCGCTGTTACGATGGCCATTGGACAAGGGCTGTTTCTTTGCACGATAACCCTCAGGCGCTCTAGGTCCAGAGCGATCATTAGACTGTCTTGCAAGAAGTACTGATAGCAAATACTCAGAGCGTCGCACAAGGTGGACGGCGCCTGGTGCCTTGAGCTTGTCATTGGCCTTGGATCTCTCTTCCTTCTTGCCGACACGATGCTCCTCGAGGAATAACTTTTCCGAGAGCTCAAGGTCTGGATCGTCACGAATCTGTACCCATGCTCCGAATCCGTGCCTGTCAATACCAACGAGAAGCATAGCATCCTCCTTGGCACCCCATGGGCAGCTGTAGTTGGCACCCTTGGTTGCGTCGGGGAGACGGTATGTTTTCCAATCAGCCTGGCTTCGGATGGCATCGCGAAGAAGCTGCAACTGCTTTGGTCGCTCGATGGCCGTTTCGGCATTGACCTTCTTTAGCTCGCCAAAGTCGATCAAGACAGCTTTCTTATCCTTTTTCGTCAGAGTTTTGCCCATCTTCTTCTCTTCCTCGGCCATTCTGTCAAGATTCTCATCCACAGCTGTCTGGGCGGCTTTGATGAAATCGTCTAGGACGGACTTGACATAGTCAGCATCACGATCGACAAGTTTTGCCTCGCGAATGATGTCGTCTCGTCGGTCATCAATTGAGCCAAAGCGAAAATAGGCTTTAATCAGGTTACGCTGATCCTTGTCGTTGAGGGGTCGCTTGGGATCAGCTCGCAGAGCACGTTCCTCTTCCTCTTCTTGCTGCTGTTCCCTCTGTCGCTTCTTGAGGCGGTCAGCCCGTTCAGATTCTCGATTGCGGCTCTTTACAGCAGCACGTCGTGGTGCACTCTCAGCGGCGACCTTGGCCAGATAATCATCGTGCTGACGCTTATCTTCTTCAGCTTTGATCTCCGCAAGCTTGTCGGCCGGAATGATCTGGTCCCAGTCAAGGTTGATGTCGTCTACCTTGACATCAGTGATTTGCATGAAGTTGTCCCAGTCAATGCCTCCGCTACTAAGGTTGATCTTGTCATCAACCTTGGTCTTTGTGACTTCTGCATTTTCGAGGATAGAGTCAATGTCGAGCTGCTCGAGGCGTTCCTGATTGCCGCTCTGCTCAAACATCTTGGAGGAGCGCATTTTCAAAACCATTTGGATGTCTTCATTGGAAGATGGTCCGTCAACCTTGATGCCTTTCTTGTTGAGCTCCTCCTTGAATGCAGCCTTGCCGTCATCCGTAACACCGGCCTGAATGGTGAGGTATTCTAGCAGCAGCTTGTTTCGCGCGCGCTCCAAGACTTCTTCTTCGACAGTTTCCTTGGAGACAAGACGATAAATATTGACGGGGCGCTTTTGGCCAATTCTGTGGGCTCGGGCCATGGCTTGCAAGTCTGCTTGAGGGTTCCAGTCAGAATCGAAGATGACGACAGTGTCTGCTGTCATGAGATTAATGCCGAGACCACCTGCGCGAGTGGATAGAAGAAAGCAAAAATCTTCGCTGTCGTCCGCATTGAAGTGGTTAATGGCCATTCTTCTGGGGCCCGCTGCAATCGTTCCATCCAATCTCTGGAACTTGTAGCCACGAAGAGACATGTAGTCACCAAGGATATCGAGCATCTTGACCATCTGGCTGAAGATGAGAACACGGTGGCCGTCCTTCTTCAGTTTGGAGAGCAACTGATCCAGTAACATCATCTTTCCGCTACTTGTAATGAGACCTTTGATCTGGTCTTCACGACGGATGCTGCCAGCTAAAACTCGCTCCTCCGCGCCGGGAAACATGTATGGATGGTTACTGATCTTCTTGAGCTCCATCATGATATTCAGCAACGAATTCTTGTGGCCACTGCTGGCATCAGAGAGCGCAGCATAGTTCCTGGTCAAGATATTCTTGTAGTAGTCTAGCTGAACATCAGAAAGCTCAACACGAATAATCTTTTCCGTCTTTGGTGGCAGGTCAGATTCCACTGTTTCTTTTGTTCGACGCAGGATATATGGCGCGATGGCGGAGTGCAGCTCCTGCAGCTTTTCCTGTGCATCAACTGCGGCGAGCGTGTCTAGGTCTTGGTCAATCTTTACCTTGCCTGGGTTCAAGAAGTCCAAGAGTGCAGCAAGCTCCGAAAGGTTGTTCTGGATGGGTGTGCCAGTGATGAGCACTTTGCAGGGAATGCCAAACCCAACCAGGCGCATGTAAAGCTGCGATTCGCTGTTCTTGAGGCGATGAGCCTCGTCAACTGCAAGAACTTGAAACTTGATGGACTGAAGAAACTGCCAGTCTTGAAGAATGAACTCGTACGATGTGACGAGAACATTGAACTTTGGTTTCTTGGGGTTGCCATCAACAAGCAACTCATTCTCGCGAATGATGCTACGTGCGTCTTCAGGGCCTAGGTACACGACGTAGTTCAGGTCTGGTGACCAGTTATTGAACGTGTCGCACCAAGCTGGGATAACACTGAGAGGAGCAACAACGAGCGATGGCCCTTCTTGCTTCCGACAGTTGCGCAGCCAGCTAAGGAACGAGACAGTTTGCACCGTTTTGCCGAGACCCATTTCATCGGCGAGGATAACATTGTTGCCTCGGCACCAGTTGAGGCAGAGAAAGTTAAGCCCACGAAGCTGAAAGGGGCGCAGCTCGCCGTTTTGTATGTACTTGGGCTGGGCATCAAGCTTGGTCATCCTAGAACGTGTGTCCAAATTGGTTTCCTTGCGATCCGAATGCCATGGTCTCGATGCTCGGTCGAGATACTGGTCAATCTTGTCTTGGAACTGAGCGCTGATTGCAGAGGCCTGTTCCCACGTGCATTCCTCGTAGGTGAGACCCTTCCATTTGACGAAGTACTCGGTGTCATCTTCTCCTTCGCGGACATTGACGACTCTTTCAACCTTGGTGAAGTCTTCGAACGCCTCTTCGTCACGTTCGCGGTCGAGAAAGTATTGCTCCTTTGTCTCTGGGGCCATTTCGTCACCAAAGCGAATATCGAGTTCATACTCGACAAGCTTTCGGAAGTAGTTTTCGACTTTGCGGAAACCACGCACATTGCGAAGAGAGTCGATGGTTTCCCACGTGTCGTGCAAGTTTGACTTGCCTTGCCATTTGATAAAGTACTCAAAGTCGTGTCGGCTGGAATCGAAGGCAAGCACAGCATCAGCTTTGATGCGGTGTTTGACGACCTTTTCGACGTAGGGTGAGTCGTCGACATAGTCGGCAACATAGTAACCCTGACCAACTTCCGTGTCGTCTTCTTCCTCCTCGGCGTCACTCTCTTCGTAGGCCCCTTGTTGAACTTGCTGCGCGGCACGTCGGCTAGACCAGCGCTTCTCTGTGAGGGCCAGGGCAGGCTGAGCTTCAAGGCGTTGTCGAGCTCGTTTGATTTGGCTCTTTGCTCGTGCGCCACCGTATGTGTCTGAGTCGGAATCAGAATCATTGGTCGACAATTGCAACACGGGGGTTGCTCGCTTGGAGGCTAATGGTCCTGTTAGTCGGTGGGTGGCAGCTTGGAGAATCGCAGAGCATGACATACAAACACGAGAGTCGTCGACACGTCGCCTCTTGATCTGACGACGGCTAACGGGCTCAGCATCGGATTCGGAATCAGATTCCGCCTATGCGACAGCTATAAGTAACGTGATTGGCTTTGACATGCACAGACAACATACCAGCTTGATTTGCGGTTGGGGGCGTCGCTACAGTCCAAAGTTAGCGCCAATGGGGAAGATGAGAATTTTTCAGGTAGC
The DNA here is from genome assembly GCA_037289395.1 of Beauveria scarabaeidicola. NCBI lineage: Eukaryota > Fungi > Ascomycota > Sordariomycetes > Hypocreales > Cordycipitaceae > Beauveria > Beauveria scarabaeidicola. The sequence goes on along the minus strand of JAEIJG010000128.1, from coordinate 23,920 downwards.
AGGGATAGCATACACTACGACGCAGGCCATAGAGCTCCGGATTGGCTCTGATATACTCTTCCTCGTCGACTGAGGCCTTTCGCTTGGATGCTTGATTCGAGTCGCTGGAGCTGGCGCGACCACGCGGCTCGGCGTCGTGACTCTTGGGAGAGGGGGGATCATTGTGCACCTCGAAATCAGCATCATGAGAGGCATCATCAGCGCTGGAATCCGCGCTTTCTGACATGCGATCGTCATCAGAGACCTTGTTTGCGCCATGACTGACACCTCTGAAGGATTCCACAGGGGACGGTTGTTGCGACGGAGTCAGGGAGCGATTGGAGGCATCGCTGTTACTTCGGAAGCGTTGTGTGGGATTATGCGAATCGTTTTCATCATCTTCGGCCACATGTCCGTTTATAGGACTGCCCAAGGCAGGGCTAGACATGGTTGTGATTTCGCCGAGCGATCGATAGGTCCTGTGTCCAGAGTAGTGTCAGCAGAATATCCCTCGCCTGTATGATAGCCCAGGAACGCGAGCAGCACAGAGCGACAGAATCATCAAGTAAAATGAGCCAGATTAAAAGGAAAAGTCATATCGAGATGAAATATTGCCGATATCGCTTGGGTATACCAGCTCTGATGATGGATAGAGATGCCGGAGTCGAGACGTGGCAGAGAGAAGGCTGGCGGAGGCGCTGCAGGTGGAACAAGCACGTATGCAAAGCCATGGCATCAAATTCAACGGAATTCATCAAGAATTGACTTTGATAGAGCCACCATAGTCGTCTGGGACGGTCAAGGGCGCGCCATCAAGCGTCGCAGCCGGGCATCGGCGAGATCTGGCGCTGGTACACTTGGCGACAAGAGTGATGGGGTGTAGGCAAGAATGGGAGACGTACCAGTCATGAATAAAAATAAGGCGAGCAGTCGAGTGAACTAGAAGAAAGGCCCGAGTATGAAACAAGACTATTCGGGGGGATCGTGGGGGGGGAATCGGCAGGGAGCGAGGGAGCGTGGTTGGAGACGGCCGAATGTTATAAAAAAGCATAGGCAGAGAAAGGCAGAAAGAAAATGGAGGGACGGACGGGGCGGAGAACCGAAGGCACGGCTGGGTTGGGGCCAGTCCATTTTAGGTTTGGCGGCGCTCAGGTGGCAGGAGTGTTACAAGGGTGCCACAGAAGCATACCTACCTATGCGCTGTTAAGCCTGTAATGGTAGGCTATTACGACGAATACAGGTGGTGTACAAGGCCTGGAGAGAATCCCGCTAAACTGACCACTGCCAAAACGCCCCAGGTAGCGCCAGATACCCAGGCGAAAAGGTACTAACCTAACTGTCTGGGCGATAGGTAATAGGTAAACCAGAATAGGTAAACAGGTAATAGGTATAAGTAGCAGGTAAACAAGTACATAGGTGAGTAGGTACCTGCTTTGCAGGTGGTGCGCGCCAATACCTACACCTCCCAATTGTCTGTGCGTGTGCCACAAGCGACTCAGTCACGTGCCACCACATACCAACATTACTCGTGGTCAGAGATAACCTGTCCCAGATCCACCAAGTTAACCTGTCCCAGTTTGATTCTGCCGATGTTTCCCCGATAGTAGGCTTATACTGTGACAAGCCAGTTTAGTTAGTAGTTAGTTACCTAGGTTAGTAGTTAAGTTAGTGGTTAGTGGTTAAGTTAGTGGTTAAGTTAGTGGTTAGGTTAGTGGTTAGGTGTTCGAGTTAGTGGTTATTATTTAGGTTTATTGTAGTATATTTAGTGGTTAGTAGTTAGGTAGTATTTGTGTTGGTGATATGTACTAGTACAAGCATCATCCTGGGGAAACATCGGCAGAATCAAACTGGGACAGGTCAACTTGGTGGATCTGGGACAGGTTATGTGTAACCACACATTACTCTTCTACCAAAAAGCTCGACTAGCGACATTTCGCTAGTGAAAATGAAAGCAGCAGCGTCATACTAAGTTTACAGTTTACTGGGGCGTTTCTTTTACTTTTTTTTTTGTTGCTGCTTAGGTTCGCCGTGACATATCGGGTATTATACCTCCCTAGGTATTCCCTGGTGCCTGGCAATTGGTACCAGGCTCTCGTACAGCGTAACCTCATGCAGGCAGTGTGCTACCATGAATTGCAATAATACGACCTCGATACATGGCTATGCAATCACTCAAATCAAGTACAAATCCAAGGGCTATCAACAAGCTTATCTGTGCTACGTGTGTATTGTTTATAGGAAGGTCTTTCTTGAGAGCCGCTTGGGACTTACAACCACCTCTGAAGCACCAACACACGACAAGCGTACATGCTCGTACGAGGTGTTTGAAATATACCAGATTTATTTACAAAGCGGTCCAAATGAAATCGAATCCAATACAATATCCAGGCAACCCATTCTTCTTCTGTTGTCACGTCTGCTCGCCCAATTCCCGCACCTTGCTGGTAAATAGTCCAGAGAGCCAGGCCCATCTAGATAGTGCAGATCCTTTCCAAAAGTGCTCTCGCCACTCTGCCTAACCCAGAAAATACCTATCCAAAGTTGAATTTCTAACACTTCCTGTTCCTCCCACCGTAAAAGCCCACTGTATCCAAATTCGCCCACTGTTGCCCTGCCCCGCCAAAGCGACGATTCACGAGGCACGAAAAATTGATGACCATCCCACTACGGCGGCCACCGTTTACCGCACCTTTGTTCTCCTTCTTTTCCTCTTTGCCCTACCACCATCCTCCAAACCATCTTCAATCAAGACTTGCCGTTGCGCCTACCGTGTGCTTTGGTCATTGTTCTACGCATACGACTTTACTTATTTCGTCGTCCCGCCCTGCTCTAGCTCGTTCGCCTTGTCTTCCATTTTCAGCACATAAAAACATAAAATCCCGTCAAAAACTTCACTACCCCACCATCGATAACCACCACCCACCGCCACCATGGTCGACAAACTCACCCGGTAAGCTGCAGCTGCTGTGCGCCGTGTGCAGGAATTGCGCGCAAAAAATCCAAGTCCTCAACCGCTGACGCATCAACTCCAGTATCGCCATTGTCAACAGCGACAAAGTACGCCCCCGCTCGCCAGTCAATCCCCCGACTACCCCGCCGTACTGATCGTCTTCACAGTGTCGTCCCCGAAAGTGCAGACAGGAGTGCAAAAAGTCCTGCCCTGTCGTTCGCAGCGGCAAGCTCTGCATTGAAGTCGCCCCTGATTCCCGCCTCGCCTTCATCTCCGAGTCGCTCTGCATTGGTTGCGGTATCTGCCCCAAGAAATGCCCCTTCGACGCCATCACCATCATCAACCTGCCCACCAACCTCGAGAGCCAGGTCACCCACCGTTATGGCCCCAACAGCTTCAAGCTCCACCGCTTGCCCATGCCTCGTCCCAACCAGGTGCTCGGCCTTGTTGGAACCAACGGTATCGGAAAGAGTACCGCTCTGAAAATTCTCAGCGGCAAGCTCAAGCCTAACCTGGGCCGCTTTGATAATCCTCCTGACTGGGAGGACGTCATCAAGCATTTCCGTGGCTCCGAGCTTCAGAGTACGTTTATTTGCTTTCTTATCCATTCTTTTACCCACGATGCTGACCAAAACCCCTTTTAGACTACTTCACCAAGCTTCTAGAGGATGACCTGAAGGCTGTTGTAAAGCCTCAATATGTCGATCAGATCCCCAAGGCCGTCCGTGGCCCTGAGAAGAGCGTCCGCTACCTCATCGAAAGCCGTGCCTCTCTCAACAACATGAAGGAGGTTGCCGAGGTCCTCGAGCTCAACCACATCATGGATCGTGACATCACCCTTCTTTCCGGTGGTGAGCTTCAGCGTTTCGCCATTGGTACTGTCTGCGTCCAGAATGCCGATGTGTACATGTTTGATGAGCCTTCCTCGTATCTCGATGTCAAGCAGCGTCTCTCCGCCGCCAGAATCATCCGCTCGCTTCTCCGCGACAATGACTACATCATCGTTGTCGAGCATGATTTATCCGTCCTTGACTATCTCTCCGACTTTATCTGCGTTCTCTACGGTAAGCCCGCCATCTACGGTGTGGTGACTCTGCCTTCTTCTGTCCGTGAAGGTATCAACATCTTCCTCGACGGTCACATCCCTACTGAGAACTTGCGTTTCCGTGACGAGTCTTTGACTTTCCGCATTGCCGAGGGCGCTGACGAGTATGCCCTGGACCGCTCTCGCGCCTTCAAATACCCCAAGATGGAGAAGACCCTTGGCAACTTCCGTCTCCGCATCGACTCTGGTGAATTTACCGACTCTGAGATCATTGTCATGATGGGAGAGAACGGTACTGGCAAGACCACCTTCTGTCGTCTGCTCGCCGGTGCCCTCAAGCCCGATACCAAGGCTGGCGTTCCTGAGATGAGAATCAGCATGAAGCCGCAGACCATCACCCCCAAGTATGACGGTACTGTCCGCCAGCTGTTCTTCAAGAAGATCAAGGCCGCTTTTCTCTCTCCTCAGTTCCAGACCGACGTTGTCAAGCCCCTCAAGCTCGACGACTTCATCGATCAGGAAGTCAAGAACCTGTCTGGCGGTGAATTGCAGCGTGTTGCCATTGTTCTGTCCCTTGGTCTCCCTGCCGACATCTACCTGATTGACGAGCCCTCTGCCTACCTTGACTCCGAGCAGCGTATCATTGCCTCGCGTGTCATTAAGCGCTTCATCATGCACAACAAGAAGACCGCCTTTATCGTCGAGCACGATTTCATCATGGCCACCTACCTCGCTGACCGCGTCATTGTCTTTGACGGCAAGCCCGGTATTGACTCGCACGCCAACACTCCCGAGTCTCTACTTACCGGCTGCAACACGTTCCTCAAGAACCTCGACGTCACCTTCCGCCGTGATCCCACCAATTATCGCCCTCGCATCAACAAGCTGGACTCTCAGCTGGATCAGGAGCAGAAGCTGAATGGTAACTACTTCTTCCTGGATGACAACGATGATAAGGTCACTGCTTGAAAAGGGCATCTACAGGGATAAAGCTCCACCCCACTACCAGCAGTCGCCGAACGAGCAGATGCACGGTAGCGGCGGCAGTGAAGCACATTGCACACTAGGAAACCAGGTTACTCTGGAGCGCCAAGATGCGCCCGCGCCAGAAGGCGGCGCCAGCGAGGAAGACGAACCGGACGACTGACCCCGGCGGCAAGCAGCCTCTGCCCTGTTGTCTCGTCCTGTCATGATTTAGTATCAGAGTGTGAGTTGTCGCAGTTTGCGACTGCACTCGAATCCGTGGCAGATTGAGGGACAATGGATCAATATGGGAGGACTGCTTGCTCCAACCCAAATATAGGCCCGCATCCTATCCTCGCAGGAAGGCGGGCCCGTATCACTCTTGAGTAAAAGTTACATGACCACAAATTGATAAATCGAAATACATTCAATTTAGCATGGATTTACACCTTTCGCATTTGCGCCCTCGAATCTGTGAAAAAGTTTGAATGCTCATATTACTCTCCGCATTAAAATCTCTCTTGCTCAATGTTTATATATACTGCTAAGCGCCATCTGCGTCTACGATCAGGTTGATACGACACGACTCCTAGATGATGTGTAAGAGAAGAAAAGGTGTGAAAGAATGGCGTACAAAAAGTGATGAAGCGGCGTTGTTTCCGCAATGGGCGCGTTCATGGAATGTTTCCCATTGTCGATTAGTTTTGCAAAGGATGAAACGGATCAATCCTTTTCAATCTTCAGTTTCGATCTTCAATTTCGGGATAGTTTTTTTTTCCCTTTTCTGCTTACTCCTCAATCTCGCCCTCTTCGCTGCCGCTCAGCATTTCGGCATCCTTGTCCTTACCCACGGCGTCTGGAGCGGCGGCCGCTGCTGCGCGAGGAGCAGGAGGAGGAGTCTTGCCCCGTGGGCGCTCGCCGCGCGGGGACGTGCGTTCGCGCGAGCGATCTCTCCTGGGTCGCTGTAGAAGACGTTAGCGACCATGTCACGTATTCTATCCAAAAGAGTGGTGGGAGGGGCGGTGAGAGGTGGTGCTGCATACCTTGGAGTCTCTTCTATCATCTTCTTCGTCCTGGCGGCGCCGGCGCGAGCCAGCCGGGCGTTCATCACCGTAGGGGAGCTCGTCATACGAACCTCGATCCGCGCCCCGGCGGCGGTACCGGTCCCTCTCCTCCTCTCTGTCGCGCCGGTCGTAGTCGCGATCGTCGAGATCGCGCCGTGAGCGGCTCGGCCGATCATAGTCGCGCGAGTCACGGTCGCGATCGCGGCGTGCTGGCGGCGGCGGCGAGGGCCGGCCGCCGCCGCCTCGCTCACTAGCCAGTAGAGACTCGGCCATGGTGGACTTACGATGATTGCGCTCACGCTCGGCAATGGCCTTGCGCCGGTCTGCCTCGTAGGGATCCAGCTCGGGGCTGCGGCTGCGTCGCCGTCCGCCGGCGCCACCACCGCTGCGATGCGAGCGTTCGCTGCGCGCGCGGTCTCCGTCGCGACGAGGCACTTCGCGCTCGCTGGAGCGTCGCGCGCCTCGTTCCATGTCCTCGTCTTTTTCGCGGAGCCGGCGCATGTGCCTGTCAAAGGCGCTGTGGAGGGCATCGTCCGGGAGCGACTGGAATTCTGCAACCTTCAGTATTCGTGGTCGTACCTTGTCAAAAGTGTCACCGAGAGTGACGGGAGGCTCCATGCGCTTCAGGTGGACGCGGAGATCATCCATTGTTCGGCGCTGGTGGCGCTCAGGCTGCTCGTCGCGTTTCGCGTTTCGCTTTTCGCGCAGCTAGCATCTGGTCAGTAATGTACCTTGTGGGCAGGTTAAGGGGCGTGGCTTACCCGATCAAAGAGGAGTTTAAGAAGATCAGGATCAATGTTAGCAGTGCGTCGATCATCCCTCATAATAGACATGAACTCCTCTAATTCGCTTGTGGGTGTAATCTCAACCCGTTTGTCCTGCAACAAGTTAGTATTCGGTTTTGTTTGGTTCATCTCCAGAACCTACTTCGAGTACATCCAACACATGATTTCTAGGGCCGCGCAGGTTGCGTTCTTCTTCTTCCACAACGTCCCAAAAGAGCTCCTGCGCAGTTGAGCCTTTGGAGGGTTCGTTGTTGGCCATGGCAATGTAGCGCTCGTCCTCTTCAATAAGTGGAAGAATCTGTGACCATGTCGTTCCGGCCTTGATCTTTCCATCACTTCGTAGTTGGACAAGCAGAGACTTGAATGCCTCCCGGGCCTTGCGCTCCCTACGTAGCGCCTTGTTCTTCTCCTCTTGCTTGGCATCGTTGAAGGCGCGTTCCAATGCCCTCATGTGATTTTGGAACGCTGTTAATATGTCATATTGGGTCAGAGACTTATACCTCCCTTCATCCTGGAAGGTGGGTGTAGACGAGAGGGTCGCCTGAGCTTCGGACCAGGAAGAGTATGGCTCTAGGTCCAGCTTTGGCAACAGCTCCAGGAGTCCATCCATTGCACTTTTCCGAAGACTTGTCTGCTTCTCTTTGTGTGCTCTCCTGAGTCCCTGGATGTACTCCTCAAAGAGGTGTCTCCGCTCGTTTTCGTTGCTCGTGGATCGAAAGATGGTCTCGCCCTCAATGATGGGGCGCGCAGCCTTCCAGCGGGTATAGTGCTTAATCTCGGGATGACGCTTCAACATGGTCTCAAAGTCGGTCCGCAGTTTTGCCATTCTCTCTGCAGCGCGCTCCTTATCCTGCGTGACGACATCTTGGCAGTACTTTTCAAAGGCAGCGCGACGGTCTTTGGGGTCTTTGATGGCGCGAAACTGAGGGTCCTTCGCCGAGGCGCGGATGGCCTGCTCCCAGCTCCAATCTGGCTGCACGCCACTACGGCGAAGAAGTTTTGCGAAAGCAGCCTCTGCTTCTTCCAATGTCGCATAGTCGGGATCGTCGTTAGCTGGCACGAACACCTTGATTTTGGGGTCGATGGGAGCGACGAGCTGTCGTGCGTCGACATACGAATCGCGATCGCGGTCGCGATCGCGGTAATCACGGTGGTCTCGATGATCGCGGTAGTCCCCTCGGTCACGACGGTCTCCTCGGTCGCGATGGTCCCGTGCATCACGAGGGTCGCGGTGAGAGTCATACCCTGTCTGCGCGTTGCCTTGATTGTACGGCGGCGCAACGGGTGCGCCGTTGTGGCCAAGGGCAGCCTTGAAGACTTCAGGCATCTCCCAGGAGCTCTGCTTAGTCTCGGTATTGTACCAATATTTGCGCCCGCCCTCGGCCGTGTACTCTTTCCATGGCTGCGACGACAGTGCACGCTGCGCAAAACAGTTAGTCCTGGCACCAGAACCCGATAGCCCGGGGGACCGTTTAAATACGAACCTCTGCCGGCGTCATCATCTCCTCCGGCTTCGTCCATTGCGTCACCTGAGTTGCACTGTTGTAGTAGTAGGCTCGTCCATCCGGCGTGTGGTGTTCTGCCCATGGCGACACCGGAGGCGCCTGGTGGCCGCCGTATCCGTTCATGTTTGGCTTGCAATGGCCTTTAAAATATCGGAATAGCTGCCAGGGAGACTTGCGACAACAGTGCCGATGATTTTGGGGATGCAAAAGGGCCGAATCAAGCAACGGTGGAAGATGTGCAGGAGCAGCCGCCAACCTCGTTTGCTAGACAAGCTGGTAATTTTTCTGCCACGGAGTGAAGGTGCACGAGCCACTTTTCCACCAGCCACATCCAGTTGCGCCACACCACTCATAAGGCTCGCTCGTAGCTCCAACGCCAAGGGGCGTTGCCAAATGATGCCGCAGCAATGCCATTATCGTATTCAAAGTCGTTGGGGGCACATGTTTAGGATCGAGTGGCACTCTTGATAGCTTTTCAAACCTATGGTTTCCTCATAATTCCAGATTATATACAGATCGACGCATCATGTCGGAAGTCGATGCGACAGCATCAGACGACCAGCCGCCGTCGCAAGCCGTACCGCGAGACAACTCGGGGAGCTTCACAGACCAGTCATATCTCACCTATCTGGTGCCGTCCGACACGGATATCAACCTCGATGAGGCGTTCAGTGACTTGGGTCAGGGGAAGTCAATACTAGCATCGATACCGCAACGCGAAACGCTCTTCTTCGGTACCCCAACCTAGTCTCCCCCTTCTCTCACTTGCGGCACTGACCAACCTCTCAGATGAAACCGTGCAAGTCTTGCTCATCCTCAAGACGCCATGGGTGGAAGAACAGGAGCTCCAGTCTAGCCTGCAGAGGCTCATGATCTCTCTGGCCGCGCACGTCGTCAACAGCCCAACCGCCGCCAACCGCGACGCCACCCCCGCTTCCGAGTCCATCTTTGTCGGGGCCGTCTCCGACATTAGCGATCCCTTTGTCGTCGTGGACGAGGAAGCGGGCAGCGACTCGGACTCGGAAACGCCTACGCGGTATCTCTACGCGGTGTGGAAGCGCGCGGTGCCGCTCTCGCGGCCGCGCATGCGCCTGCACCGCCCCTCCATCGTGCTGTCCGCGTCGGCGGGCGTGCGCCCCGAGCAGTCGCCGTCGCCCGAACAGGCCCGCGCGGCGGGCTACCTGCAGAGCGGCGCGCCGTCGGGCCTCAATCTGCTCGAGTCGTTCGCGGGCGACCCGGGCCTGCACGGCGTGCGGCCGCGGCTGTCGGCGCTGCGCGTGTCGCGCGTCGTCCCCGTCACCCGCCCGCCGGACCTCCTGACGCGGCTGCGCACGCTGCCGCAGCTGCAGCTGCCCATCGCCGCACTCGTGCACGCCCGCATCCGCTTCGTCCGTCCCGGCGCTGCCGCCCCCCCGACCAGCACCGTTGTCGCCCTCCTCGAGCTCGACTTCACCCCCAACCTCGACTGCGAGGCCCTCGTCGACAAGGTTGCCCTGACGACATCAGCCGGCACCGTCGAGAGCCTGAGCAGCAGTAGCGACGACGACGAGGCCGCAGCGCTCGCGCTGCCCCTCCGCTGCGTCGCGCACGACCACGTCACCCTCGTGTACGCCGTGCGGCCGCACCGCCTCGACGTCAACGCCAGGGACGCCAGCAATGCGCTGCACATTGCCGTCTCGGCCGTCATCCAGGTCGCGCCGGGCGCTCGCTGCACCCCGCGCATTGACATGGCCTGGACGGCGGGCCTCGACCTGAGCGTGCCGCTCAACCCGAGCTTCGGCGCGGCCACAGAGACAGGCATCCAGCGCGCGCACCGCCCCGCGCAGCTCTCCCTCGCTAGCACCGCGTCCCTGTCTGCCGTCACGCCCCTCAAGTCGCCGTCCATCATGCGGCCCGATGCGCTCCCACTGCTCGAGGCCTCGTCGTCCTCCACCACCCCGACCGCCGCCGCTGCCGCCGCCGCCGCCTCCGTCCCCGAGCTTGGCATCACCATGTCCTTTAGCGGCCCGACCGCCGCCGTCCGCCCAGGCGACGTCTTCTCCTGGACCGTCTACGTCCTCAACCGCACGAGCGGCGGCGGCGGCGACGGCAAGGATTCCGCCGCCGCCGCCGCCGCCAAGACCCCGCGCAAGCTAGCCCTCGTCGCTATTCCCCGGCGGCGCCGGCACGAGGCGCGGTCCTCGCTACCCCCTCCGTCGACGGCCTCGCGCCGCCACGGCGAGCCGGACGTGGCCGCGGCCGTCGTCGACGACAACGTGCTGCACGCGCTGCAAAAGAACGCCGCGGTCGACGGCGCCGACCTCGTGTGCCTGAGCGCCGACACGCGCGTCGGGCCCCTTAGCCCCGGTGCCTGCCACGTCGTCGAACTGCAGTTCCTCGCGCTGCGCCCAGGCATCGCTGGCATCGAGGCCATTCGCGTCGTGGATCTGGTGTCCCAGGAGCACGTCGACATTAGAGACTTGCCGACGACGGTGATTGAGCCGCTCGGCGCATGAGATTTAAACGAAGCCCAAAGAAATCAAGATTAGATAAATGTACGTGTCATCAAGGAAGAGAAAAGGTGGATTGTTCTCCAAGGTTGTATGATGTAATGCTTGCTAGCGATTGTATTATTGTATCAATATGGTGACTTCGCTTCCTTCAACGACGTGGTCTGGCCGTGTATGTGTTGATCCATCCATGCGTTTTGCCAGTACAAACAAAACAACACCGATGCCAACACCTCCAAAATGATGCGTGCCCATGCATTTTCCAAATAACTGCCATGCTGAAATGAATAAACTCCGGATAATGTGCTTTCTCGGGCATGCATGAAAAAAAAAACAAATTGTAAAGATTCCACCAAATATATTCCCATAGGATAAAGCAGGCCTTTTGTTTTCTGCCAGGTTTCGCTGATTAAATGTCATAGTCGTCGTCCCAGCCAAGCGTCTCGTAGATGGATTTTTTCGGCTCGCTCTGGCCCTGCAGCCGCAGCTGCCCAACAGGGCTGCCGCTGAGCACTTGCTGGTGCTTCTGCTTTTTGGCAGGCGTAGCAAAGACATGGTCCCTTGTGCCGTGCTGCTTCGCAGCTCCCTCGTCGGCCTTGGCTAGCTGCAGCTGTTTATTCGTGCTCAGACTGGAAGAGAGAGCGCGGGGTGTTGGGTTGTTGCTGGTCCGCGCCAAAGGCGAGGGCGGAAGACAGGGCTCGTCGTTGGAGCGATGCAGAAACGTCGACGTCGTTGCTCGTTTCGACGGGGTGCTGCCCACTGTATCAATCGCTGGGGATGTGTTGAGGTCCATGGGGTTCCGGAAGCCAGTCCGATGGCCAGTCGATGGGATAAAAGATGCTATGCTTGAAGCCGAAACGGCCTCCTTCATGTGTTGCATAGGCGAGTCAGGATGGCCCTGGCTATACCCAAAAACGTCTCTGAATCTGTTGTTGGCGGGCGTTGCCTTGACGATAGCACTTCGCTGTATTCTGCGGGATTCTGCATCGTTGTTAGTCTTGTGCTGTCAAATGACCCATGAAGCTGCACTTACTCTTCGCCGCGAGGACTCTTTGCTGGTCGGCCTCTTGCATAGCTTGGCCAACAACTTCTCTGTTCGGTTTTCGCAACGCAGCAATAGCATCTTTGACTTGGGCGTCAACCAAAGCTTGTCTACTCGCCTTGGATGTGTCGTGGCCCGCCACACCGCTGCTGCTGCTGCGCAAGAGCACCGGTCTTCTCTGACTGTCACCTCCCATCCTGGGCAGGCGCCCGAGATTGGCAGTCTCGCTTCCCTCGCGCTTTATTGAAGGTAGCGAGGTCGAGGTGGCAGATCGCATAAGAGCAATCATGTTGCTCGGTCCGCGAGACACGCTCCTGCGGCTCTGCTGGTCTGTTGATAACGCGCGCTGGAGTGTCCTTGGCGGCCGGGGCGCGGCAGGTCTCTTGGTCGCAGAGCCAGGTTTCTGTTCTCTCTTGGTTGCGGAGCGCTTCTGGGATTTGCTGCCACTTGCAGGCACAATCACAGGGCCGCCAAGCTTCCTACTGATTGCGTCGCACATTTCGGGGATACGTGCCGAGAAGCTAAAGGCCGTCAGTTTCAACGATGATCAGTGGTTCTTTGGCACATGGCAACATACAATGGTACAATAACATCGGTACAAAAATCCTTCAGGGGCTCCGAAGATGACTTTTGCACTTGGCTGCCATTGAGGCTGTGTCTATTGACCTGTGATTCCTCTGCCAATTGCTGCTCGTCTGTGGCAGTCGACTGCCAAATCGTCAAACGGTCGGCGTGAACATCGATGAGAACTGGCAAGTTATGCTTATTTCTCTTCTTTCCCGGGGCAGCCGCAGGTGAGCGATGAGCTTGCGAGGCGGAGGCGCCGGGGAGTAGAGGAAGGCTACTGTCCGCTGCATCGTCTGCAGCCTTCAGCGGCTCAAGGGCCAGGATCTCCAAGATCAGAATCATCTGCAGCTGCGTCTCGCGGGTGCGAAGCAGTGACAGGTGGGACTTGATTTGTATGGCGGTATATGTGGGCTGCTCCTCGTCGAGCTCGGGCTTGTTGGCATTCCACCACTTTTGAATACGGTCATCTTCGTCGGGATAGAGACCGTTTTTGCCTAGTTTCATTTTTTTGGGCTTGCGTTTCTTGGAGCGAGCCTCGTCGGAGCTGTCCACGAGGGCTGATAATTGAGAAATGATTTCTGGCGCAGTTTCACGGTATTTCTTGTCAACTTGTACAGTGGTGAGGACCAGGCTCTTGAGAAATTCGATGAGGTCGGCCATGTCGAGAGTCGCCTCGAGATCAAGGTGGAAGGCTGATCTAGCTCGTGATAGAGGACCTTTGGCAAAATATGCAAGGGATCCCTGCGTGCGTCGGATTAGAATGATGATGTATAGGTATGGCACGACAAGCACTCACCATAGACTTATATAATGCTTCGAAATAATGAGCTCGGATATTTTCAAATATATTAGTAGCCACGTCTTGGGTGTCATCGTCGATCGCTCGGATATGGATTTGGCTCGAGGGGAGCGCTGATACTGCGCCCATCGCCGAACTTTCTCCTTGAGTCTCTCTGACGGGGGAATGAGCCTTGGTTCTGCTGCTTTTCACCACTTGAGTCTCCTCGGGCGAAGGCTTGACGTGAGGAATCATGATCTCAGGCATTGTCTCGTTTCGTCCCGTCTTGATGTGCGGAATCATAATCTCGGGCATCGGCACCTCCTCTTCTCCCTTCTTGACATGCCGCATCATGATTTCCGGCATCGGCGATTCTTCCACACTCTGCTTCACGTGCGCAATCACCGTTTCCGGCTTCGGCCGCAGCATCTGGTCCGATAACCGTCGCGGCACCTCTGGCGCCGTGACTCCGTCGCTCGACGACCCCGCCTCCGCCTTGGGCTTCTTGCGGACCAGCGACTGGATCGCCTCGATCGCGGCGCGCTTCTTCCTCTGCGGGCTGTCCATGCGCAGTGTCGCCGTCGTCGTCGTCACGGCGGCGGCGGCGAGCGACGGCGGCGACGACAACGTCTCAGCCTTGACGGGAAACACACGCTCCGCGCACACGGCAGTCGCCGCTTCCTGCGCGAGCCGCTCGACGCTGACCCAGGCGCCCAGCCTGCACATGGCATATAGGCCATCGGCGTGCCGCTCGATGGCGTAGACGGTGCGCGTGGCGTCGTGCCGGGCCACCAGCACGCTCCGCGCGGCGCCCATGCGGGTCTCGAGGTCGAGAATCTTGACGCGGGACTCGACGAGGCGGGTGTAGGCGCTCTCGGCCGTCGTGGAGCAAAAGTCGATGCAGCCCAGCGGCAGGTCCTGCCGCCGCAGCACAAACAGAGGCGATAGCGTCTTGGGCTGCACGTGAAGGGCGTGCGGGTGCGGCTGCGTTGTTGTTGTTTTTTGCGCGTCAGCAACAGTCATCCGGGGGGGGGGGGGGGGGGGGGGGGGGTGGGGGGGGGGGGCGCCGGCTTTCCCCTTCGCTCGCGCAGAGAGATGTGAAGGCAGCCCAGGAACTCTCTCACCTTGACGGCTATGGACGGTCTGAGCAGCCTGTCCATGGCCGAGTCGGAGCGTCGCCTGCACTGAGCCGTGGGCGAGGAGACGGCGGATATGGCGGCTTTTTGGCCGGCATGGTTGAGGCTTCCGTCCGAGCTCGGTGTGAGGATGCCGGAGCGAGGACGTGACGCGCCCCTGTCGTCCGGGGCGGCAGAGGAGGACATGAGCACAGGTGGCGGCTCATTCGTCGGCCATTGCGTGGGGATATCGAGTATGGTCGTTGAATAGCTGGCGGATGGAGCAGTATAATATGTTGGTCGCAATACAGATGCATATACGAATGGTTCGAGGTATGTTGTCTAATACCGTGTTGTGGTGGTTTTTTGGTGGACAAGTTTACCGGCGCGGTTGGACGCGTCGTTTAGAACAGTGGTAGTGGGGCACTCACTATATGACGCCGTCTGTCGGTGAGCGAAAGAAAAATGTGCAAAGACGTTGATGAAACAATTATTTCACCTTTCATACAGCATTTATAGTAGTTGCAGTTTCTTCATCGTTTTACATTTTTACATGCTTAAACTTCTATAATCGCTCAGGTACCTTGAGGCTGGCAGTGCCGCACTCTCGCGCCAGCCTAAAACGACTGAATTGACATGCTCTTTTCACCATTATCTTTGTATTCTGGCCTCCTTTATCAATTCTGAGTTTTGGAACCCAAAGGTTGATCCTGGTGATGTTGAGATTTGACTACCTATGCTTTTACTTGCAGCAACGCCTACCACGTCTCGTGCACAAGTCCAAGGTCACTGCCCAGCACAGGAAGCCCTTTAAAACACAAAGACACACATAAAGTTCCAATCAAACCGAGCAAAGGTACAACACAACACGCTACCCTTTTTTTTCGCGCCACCAGGTGCTGGAAACCACATCTCGACATTTCTACCGGGTAAGCCGCCCAAGCACTGGGGCATCACGAGAAGATCAACGCCCCCATTTTTGACTCACCAAGTCGAACTTTTTGCCCAGAAATAACGCAACTCGTACAAGTCGGACCGATCAAAGTCATTTATTCCCTCCATTTCCAATAATTATGTAAAAAGTAGACAACACACGGCCTTAAAAACAACCAGCACATCGCCTCAGCCACGATCCGGCAACCTTTCCCCACACACAAAACCAAGTGCCGATCCTTTCCCATCACAGCCATTCCATCTCCTTCCTCTCTCTCTTTATTTTTCCCTCGCAGCCTCGCACCGCCCCATCGGGGGCAATCTATGAATCTAAGAAAGGAAAGGGGGGCGTGCGTGGTTTTGCGTGCGCTCAAGTCGCCGCCGCCGCGGCGCTCGCCTCGCCTCCGCCACGTGGCTCCGGGCTCAGAGTCAAGTCCTGAGCCAAAAATGGGAAGGAAAATCCCTCCCATCAAGGCACACACCCCCCTTCCTTTAAAACTCAAATCATTAATGAGCAAGGGGACTTTTTTTTTTAATAAAGCAAAAAGAGAGGGTGCCCAGATCGGATGTCGTGCAGATCGAGAATCGTTTCCCATTACAACCCACATATCCCTGCCTTGTATCATGTATGTACTCGCCCGCCTAGACGGTGACATCACCACAACGGCCACTTTTGAAGCGAGTTTTTTTTCTTTTCTTTTTTCTTTCTTTTTTTCTTGCAGCACCGCTTTTAGCACGTAAGCTCGCAAGCATCCGGTCACCATTGGAAAGGGCCGAAGCTGGGCTTTTGGCGGCCTCGGCGTTTTACAGTCCAAATAGCGTCAGGTTTTAGTGTCAAATCTAGTAGTGCCAACAAGGTCACAATGAAGCATCAATAAAATAGAAACGAGCACGTGTTTTGAACATGAGAGAAAAATAAATTGTATTCAGCGACTTCCCCTCATAAATCATGGCCAACTTTTCCCCCCAGCAATGTTCGCCCACATTAGCCGACCAAAACCCCGCATGCATCAACTGCCAGAAAACGCCCAGTAGCAATGAAGAATTCCGAATCCTTTTCCAGTATCAGAAAACAAGCCCTTAAATTGCCAAACGCCAAAAAGTCCCGGATATACCCTGAAGAAAAGCGGTTATGTATAAGAAAGAAGAAGAAAAAGATAATCAACCACAGAACAAGTCGTCGGGTCATTACATTAGTAGTAGTCGCGTGCATCGCAGCCAGTCGGCCTGCCAGCCGGTACAGCCACCGTCAAAACAGATGACTTTCGGTGCCAGACGGCATATTTTGGCCCCATGCGAATTCGTAGTATACAGTGCCCCGGCCCGAATGTCCGAGGTTGCCAAGTTTGTAGCCAAAGGTGGGTATATGTGACAACGAACTGTCGTCGGATAAATGTCAGATCAAGATGCCGACGCTGCTACATCTTGGTCGAGGAATAAAAAAGAAGCACTCGATTTTCTGGCTAGATCCCACGATGGATCTAAACGCTAGACCAGCCGGCGTTGCCGTAGAGGTCGATATAGTCAGGGCTGCTTTCCTGGTTGTACATCTCGGCGCCTTGTTGGACCGGGATACCAGTGCCGTTGACGTATCCAGGCACAGGCATGGCCGTCAGGTTAAATGACTGAGGAAGACCAGACAGACCCGTGTTGACGAGATAATCCTCCGAGATACCCATCGTGTACGCCGAGTGCATGTTGTACATGCTATCCATGTTGCCGGGGGTGCTTGGAGGTGTCGACAGCGTGGGATCGTGCGAGTTGAAGCCCGCCGCCTTGGTCTCCAGGGAGAAGGAGCCCAAAAGGGCCAGATCATTCATCCCGTGAGCGTTAGCAACCATGGGGGTGTCGGGCGTCGGGGGAGCCATGGAGCTAGCAGCACCAGTCGATGAAGGCGAGCGGTGCATACTAAACATATTGCGAGGCGTAGTGGTCGGCTTGGAGATGCGCCCAGAGCTCGAGGCGGACGAGGTTCTACGCATAAAGCCGGTAGTATCGGCCATCCTGTTCATGTCGATGGCGGTTCTAGGAACTCCGGCTCCCGGCGTGCCGACGCGCGCAGCGTTGATTGACAGGGGAGTCGGGCGTCTGTTGCGGCGAGAGGCAAGTTCGATGCAAGGAGGAGACCTGAGATGCATGCCGGGCGGGAGCTGACAAGTTGGGCTCATGGACATCTCGCGGTCGTCCAGGCTAAAGTCATGCTGTTCTATTTTAATGCCACCGGCGACCATGGGAGCGTTGATCTTGGTAGCCCCGGCGACCAAGCCGTGGTAATCAGAGCCAAGCACCTGGCTAGGGCTGCGGTTGCCCAAGGGCATGTACAACTCACTCTCGCTGATGGAAAAGCTATCGGCGCTTGCACCAGAAGCCGAGAGATGGTCGTGCGTATCCTCTGACGACTTGTCTTCGCTGTCATCTCTAGTTGCCTTGCCTTGAGAAAAAGAAGCGACCTCGCCAATGAGGTCCGAGGTAGTCTCCATGGAAGGGACGACATCGTCTGACCTGACCATGTCGAGTCCGGCAGCATCGGGAGAGCTCACTGGAGAATTTGAGCCATCGCGGGTGTGTGATGCAGGCTGGGAGCCTGGGAAGGGAGCACTAGAGGCAACCAGATCACGTTTGCGGTCACCACCGACCATGGCACCCTCAGCAACGGCCTTTTCCTTTTCCTGCCTCTGCTTGGCCTCGTATTCTCTAATATTCTTTTCCTTCTTTTCCCTGGCACGGCGGTTTTGGAACCAGTTCTTTTGCGTGTTAGTTGGAAGTGTTGTTGAAAAGGACTATGCAAGTCCCGAATCAGAAGCAACTTACGTTGATACGAGCATTGTCTACTCGCATCGACTCGGCAAGAGCCTTTTTTGTTGTGCTGTTGGGCTTGTGGTTCTTTTGGAATTCGGCCTCGAGAACTTCAACTTCCTCCTTGGATAGACGAGGCTTGGATTCTGTAGTGCGGGGGATTTGCTGGTTAAGCAGGCGTTGGTGGTGAGCCTGGTATGCGTCCATGGTGTCGGCCAAATATGTGGGATAGTTGGCGTTTGTGATGTGGGAGTAGGCGGCAGCGGTGGCAAAGGGATCGCTGACGGCAGCGTAGGGCCAGCCAGCCCAGTTGTTTGACGCAAAGGGACCCATGACGGCGACTGATGGTTATTTTGTAGGGAATGAACTGCTGCTTGAATTGCTGCTGGGTAATGTAATTCAAGGTGCAGGGCGCAGCACAAGTATGTCGATGTCGGAGGGCTTGATGGTAGCAAGGCAAGCAAGCAAAGGCAAAGAGCGATGAACGGGCTCAAGTGAGGAGCAATGTACAAAAGGAATGGGAAGAGGCTCTTTGGGAGCAAGTAGGAGAAAAGCTTTGCGGAGAAGGGTGGGCTTGCTGGAGCGATGAAGAAGGCAACGACAAGAGAGGGTCGGCGGATATGGAGGGTTTATTAAGAGAGAGGTTGAGATGGGTGGATGAGATTGCGGGAAGCGAGAAGGGTACGAGAGGTGAGACAAGAAAGCTCAGTTGGAAATGGGACTCTGCCCTCGTAGGACGAGTTTGGCGAAGGGGGGATATGTTCTTGAAGAGAAGGCATAGTATGGTGGGACAGAGGCAGGAGAAGCAGAGGAGGAGAGGGGCATACGAGGTAGAAAAAGGGCAAGACAATGTATTCTGTAGTCCGGCATTGGCACCGAGGGGGAGGAGAGGAGGCGCGAGAGAGGCGAAGGGCCCTGGTCGGCTGGGTCGTCCACATCCACCCAAGGATGCCCACCACATCCACAAGCACGCATCGCGGGCCAGGTGTGAGATGTACTGGTAAATAGAGAGTGAGAGAGTGGTGTGTGTGGCAGCAGCGGCGACGCAGGTGGTGGTGGGCGTGTGAGGGAGGCGTGTGAGATGGTCGGCGGCGAGAGGGAGTGAGCCGTGTGCGAGTGTGTGTGATATGGAGGACGGGGTAGCCGGAAGCAGACAGACGGACAATCTGACCCCTGGGGCCTGGCCACTGGTGGGCCGTGGCGTATGCTGGGTGCGGGTACGGGAGGGCCAGCCAGCAGCCAAAGCAAGCCAGCTGCCAGAATGGCAAAGCCAGAGAGCGAGGAGGACGGCCGTGGGACGACGGGGGAGAGGGCGTGTAGAATTGGCGTGCAAGGTGTGTGGACTTGTGTGCGGCGGGCGTTGAGCGAGTGGGTTTGTTCAAGGACGTCGATTTTTTTCTTTTTTTCTCTCGATTTTTTCTCTTTTTTTCTTTTTCTTGTTGGGCAAGGTACAGAGACGACGGCGGCCCCCTGCAATGGTGATGGAAATGAGTAGAGAGACAAGCACAGAGGCAAAAGACGCGATTGAAGTCGACGAGAGGGGTGAGCGAGAAATAGAGAGAGAAAATTGAATGGGGATTTGCGAGGGGCGGTTTAGATGAATGGGTGAGTGGGTGCAGCCAGTAACAGGTACTGATACAAGTAGAAGCAACAGCAGTGGCAGCAGCAAACAACCCTCCCTGCTCCCTGCACCGAGTTGCGACCACCGGTGTCAGTGTGCCACCACTGCCCACAGTACAGATTGGAAAGTGCCTACAGCGCTGTTTTGGTGCTTTAGTGGCCCCCCCAGGTATTGGCCTATAGGTGTGATGCTGGTCATTAACAACGCTGTAGTGTCGCTATTTAGGTAGTGCATCGACCCCGACGCCTGGGCAGTGAAAGCTGGCGGGGAATCGACAAGACGCCACCCGGCCTCGGAGGAGATGGCTCTCGTTTCTCCTCTCTCGCTTTTTCCCTCTCTTTTTTTTGCGAGTCCCATTTTACACTAACGCGTCAAGAGCTTCTGGCAACGGAACTGGCCGTGAGCGAAAAAAAAAAAAAAAAAAAAAAAAAAAAAAAAAAAACTCAAGGGTTTGGCGTTGCTGCTATCATTACGTACTGGTGCTGGCGTGTTCTGCTGAAAAATGGTACCTCCAACTGGGGGCCTAGCTACAGCGCTATACCTTGCCAACCGCTCTCACCTCACCTCCCTCCTCTACTCAGTACAACGCGTCTTCTTCTCCCTTTGGAGTGAAAAAAACCTCGAGGCTAATCCGTAGTTACCTACCACTGCCCACGTTGCCAAGGTACCGAGTACGGAGTACAGTAGCTGAAATTCTCTACCTAGGCTGCGGCCTAGGCACGCCAGGTGGATACCTAAGGTGAAGCCACGGCGGAAGCTGGGCGACGACAGTGTACCCCACAACGCTGCTTGTCGCCAAGGTGCGGGCTGCTATTCGTACAGACGCACTACTGACTGCTAAATAAGGCACTGACTGCTACCCAGGTACAAAAAGGCGCTACAGACTGCTAAATACAGGCGTCTCCCGACAGCAGTGCATGCGCTGTACCAGTAAGGTAGACATAAGTTAGTACCTACGGATAGAGGTAAGAGGTACTCTAGCAATGTGGCACACCACCAAAATACACTACCTAATAAAAAACACTATTCGTACTGGTAAAAGCCGAGGTGCTTTTGCTGCGGCCGCTGTTCCCTGTCCTGCCTTGCCTTCGTCCACCTTTTTGTCGTCGACAAATCTTGACTCTTGACTCTTGACCCCTCCCTTCCTCATTACCCATTGCCCTGGCTTGCCTGGCTTGCCTGGTTCACCACCACCACCACCACCACCACCACCACCACCAAAAAAAGTCTGCAGCATGCACGCAGCACGCAGCACGACGCGCTCTCTCTCGCCACGACAGGGCGGGTCCAACCCATCACGCTCACGTATCTGCTCCCATCTCCGCCCCGGCTTCTTTACGCGGCTATGGGGCTCTCTACCACAGGGAGAGGGGTCGCATCATCGAGGGGGACCGAGACGAGGGGGACACGAGGGAGTCGACAATGGTTCGGCACGTCATCGCTCATGGGCCATGGACAATTTCCCTGTCTTTGGTTTGCTCTTGGTTTGCCGACTACACGCCGACGCGGCCATTTTTTTAATCTCAACTCTCTCCATAAAGGGAGAAGAATTGGCCCAACCGTGGCCGTTCCTCATTCCATCTCACACTTGCCTCTCCCAAGGGCGCTTGTACCTCTCTTCCTTCTCCCCGATCAATGTCTGAACCCTGCCCATGGGCCTGATAATAAATCAGAAACCAAAGTCCTATGCATGCACCAGAAAAACCCCAGTCTATAACATGCTTGATTCTGATGCTCCCACTGTGGGCTCGCCTCTCAGTCTTGGCCTGCGTCTGTGGCAATGATACATGCATTTAAACAGCCCACCCGTTTGGACAGTTGGCAGTATCAGTACCAGTATGTGCTCGCAGCTCACAGCTCGCAGCTCGCAGATAGATGCGCACATGCACTCCAATTTCCACTTGCAAGACGAACCGAAAATCCACCCATGCTTTCCAAGTTCCCATGCTTCCCATCGCCCAAGCCGCCGCTGGGGTTCCTCGTTCGGTTGGTCGGCCTGGGGCACCCATGGTTGCGACGGCCGCCATCGTCCCTCGCCCACCACAAACATGCACTCACAGTTTCCACCAAACCATCAAACCATCAAACCATCAACCCATATCGATCCATCCATGGGCATAGTATGGACAGCATCCCAAGTAAGCATACTCTGACCTATAACACCAAATCACCTAACCCATGTTTTCCTCCTGCCACGTCGAGAGATGCCATGCCCGCACTGGCCGTCTCCTGGCAAGAACAAGAGGAACAAGAAGCGAGCTCATGTGCCACGGCGCGCGCCGAGCAACCTCGTCCCTCACTCGCCATCAATGCCGTCTTTCACTTGTCATCAATGCCATCGCCGACCTGCAGCTCCTGTACTACCCCGTAACTACAGCACAGCTCCCACTGTCAGCACCACCGTACATCCCCCGCTGGCGTTCCGCCACCCATCACCAACTTGCCAGCGCGACCATCTCCAGCACGGCACGGCATCACCACAAGGCCCGAGTACAGTTGCAGCCAACTCACGCGACACCCGCTTCTCAACTTGTCAACTGCCACTGGTTATTAGGAAGGCCGGTCCGTGGTGGGCCCGCCCTCCGCCTGCTGCCATTGGACACCGTTTTCACCTGCTCCTCGTGCATGGTCTGGCGTTCCTCCAGGCGACTGCACCGGTTTTGGCCACAGCAAACTGCACTGCACCACCAAGAGCCACAGAGGAGGGGCCTTCATCGGATCCATCTGCTTGCATTCTCTTGCCCTCTCTATTATTAGCGGGCCGAGTCCAATCCCGTGCGCTGTCAACCCAGTACAGACGACTTCGCCAGTCGCAGGTGGGCAGCATGCCAGGGTATCCGCATCTTGCTGAGGTGCTGTGCTCGCAGCTCCATCCACCCAACCTCCTCCATGATGTTCATCCATTCGCCTTCCAAGATGAGTTTGGCCGTCTTTTTACTGGCCTTTTGGTCTACGTGTGCTAGTCACTAGTCGGCAATCACCGCGCTGGTGTTACTCTGACCCTAGAGCGTGGCAGGCCGTACTATTATGATTTTGGGGGCCATGTCTTTTATTCTGCCCACTCGCGCCACTAGGCTCTCGTGTCTCCCCAGAAGTGACCTTTTCGTCCTGGTTGCTCTTCGGAGTCGATGTGATGAAGGCCCAAGTCTACTGCCGTGCTTTTGACGACTGACCTTGCTCATATGTATGTAAGATCTGTAAAGATAGACATACACCTGTCAAAGGATTTTGGCATTTGCTCACGTCCAGAGTATCAGGGAAATGAGGGCATCAATACGGTACGACCACTAGGGGGGTGTCTGGTTAGTGGCCCTCTCAAGGGCGGGGGGAGGGGGGGTTCGGATGAGGCTCTGTGGGCTCCGACTTCGCCAATTGAACGGGCATCGAGGCCTTTTTAGTCCAAGGACCGTACCGAGGAACTAGAGACTAACAAGAAAACAGCGCACGCCTCGCCCTGGCCTATCTCATCCAAGTGGAAGCTACCTAGCAGTGCTAGCACACGCCGTAGCGACGGTGACGGATTAGCGTGCCTGGCGCGGCGAGGCTAGCTGGGACTAACCTGCGTTGTTCCTCTAACCTGCGTTGTTCCTGCGTGCCTGGGAAGTCTCGGGATGCCATGACTTGCAACGTGGATGGCTGTACTGGTGACGATGTCCGCGCCAGGCTTTGTTCCTTGAATGCAACAGCATCGCTCCACCGAGGACATGTCACAGAACCGGGCCGTTTGATACTCTCACGGCGCATGTATTTTCAAACCGGCCAGCTCTTATTATCACGCACTCTCTATTTATGGGATCAATTGAAGATGGGCACGGCGGGTTGGTACGGGTGCAGGCGGGCATCTTCCGCATCTTCAACTACCTGCATCGTCACCTTGATCATTTTTGCTTCTTGCTTGCTCGCAGAAGCGCCCCAGTTGTGTACATTTCGTCAAGTTACACAAGACAAGGCCCGTCTACTCATTTCCTTTTTGGCCCCCCCGCTTCCGGTCCGGTATGGGCTGGCTGCACGACAGCGTTGCGCATCTCTGGAAAAAAGAAGCCATGCGCTACAAGAGAATATTATCTATACACAAGATGCGCGGTCGCGGAGTCGGGGCTTGAGGGCCAAGAATAGTGAGACAAGAAGAATAATCACCAAAAAAAGAGAAGAGAAGGAAGAGGAAGAAGAAAAAGGAACGCGCAAAGCCGAGTGAGGATCCCAAACCCAGAATGCCGGGCCCAGGTCTTGTCCACGACACTAATCCGTACTCCGTACGGATACTGATATAACCTATACAGGGGACCGG
>JAEIJG010000127.1:0-50757 GCA_037289395.1 Beauveria scarabaeidicola | reverse complement strand
AACTAGCTAGAAGGCTTAAGATATATTTAATATAATTAAAGAATACTAGATAGATATATATATTAGTCTACTAGACTATATTATATATAATACTAGTAAAAACTTTACTTCTACTAAATTTAAAGAGTATATAAAGTCTTTAAATATCTAGACTTATAAAGCCCTTATTAAAGCTTATAATACTATTAGTAAAATAAAAAGATACTATAGAGTCCTCTACTATACCTATAAGATCCTTAATAAGGAAATAGGTAATAATATAATATCTAATTAGAAATTATAAGTAGCTATTAAAGCTATTAATAACACCACTAGACCTAATAATATTATACTAACCTTACTAGTATTTAGAGTATACCCCTAATTAATTAATATCTCTCTACCTAATATATCTATCTCTTACTATATTAAAGCTATCTAGAAAGCTATTAATAAAGTTAAAAAGCTCTTAACTAAGAGGTAAGTAAAAGACACCCTTAGAATAAGGAATAGCCTAGTTACTAGCTATATTAGAAGTCTTCCCTTATAATTAAAAGTATTTATATTCTAAGAGAAAGATAGCTAGTAAGGGCTATATAAACTTATTATTATATATAAAAAGATATATACCTTAGATATACTATATAGCCTAGCTAATTTCTAGTTAATAGTTATTAAACTATACCTAAAAAAGGCCCTAACTCTTACTATTAGTAAACCTAGGTCTAGTATTATTAGAAGAAGTAGTATAGAGGGCATACTAATTACCCTTACTATTAATAGCGCCTTAGCTAGAAGAAATAGTATAAAGGGTATACTAATTACCTTTATTACTAATAACGCCCTTACTAGAAGAAGTAGTAGAGAGAGCGCTATAACTACTCTTACTACTAGTAAGCCTAGCGCCACTAGAAGAAGTAGTAGAGAGAGTGTTATAACTACTCTTACTACTAGTAAACCTAATAGTAATAGAGATATAGTAGGGGAGGAAATAGAAGAGAGATTAGAAGGGGGGCTAATACTAAGGAGGTTAATATAACTAAGATATAGTAAATATAACTAGAATAAGGCCTTCTTAACTAAATCTATTTTTAATAAGGCTTTTTTTAATAAGATACCTTATAATAAATCTATACTTAATAAAACTTTCTTAGTAAAGGCTCTTTTTAATAATATCTTTTTTAATAAGGCTTTTATTATTACTAAAGAATAAATTAACTAAGAGCTAGTTATTAAGCTATAAGAGAAAGGCCTAATAACTATACTAGGCTAGTTATTTAAAAAGTTAGACTTTAATAAGGTTAGGTAGCTATTTAATAAAGGTGTTTTTTAATTTAAATAATATAATAAAAATAAATATAGCTAATACTACCTTTTTAAGGTATAAATAGTATATAAGGTAAAAGGTAAAAGCACTAATAAGCCCTATAAGAAATCTTACCTTATAATTTATAGTTATAATAACTAAAGTAAATTTATTATATTAATAGAATTACTAATAATTTAGAGGAATAACTAGTAGTTACTTATTATACTAGCTCCCTTACTCGCTTAAAGGAAAATTAGCCTCTAGATAAAAGATATTACCTAAGTATATATATAATTAAATACCCCACTCTAATAAGTTATTCTTATAAAGCTATTATAATAGCTTTATAACTAGTACCTAGAGGGTATAATTATAAGGGTAATTAAGCCTTTATATAGTATCCTAGAAGTAAGCACCTACTAGTAGGTAACCTACTTAAAGCACTATTATAAGTAGCTTAGTATAATCACTTTAACCTTTAATCTATACCTTATAATCTCTATAAGTAATAAATTTAGCCTTATAAGAATATAAATAGATAATATAATAAGCCTAAGTAATAAGAATTTTACCTAACTTAAGGATAAGAAGCTTATAGCTATTAGATTTACCGCTAAACTAAAGGAATTCCTTATAATAGAAACGCTACTACTTTTTAATAGTTACTAAATCACCCTAGGCTCTAATAACTCTATTATAGTCACCTAAAAAAAGTAAGCTAATAGGTTAGTTCTCTTAATAATAAAGTAAGAATATATAGAGTAATAAGCTTATAAAGTATACCTATTAACTATTTATTAGCTAGAAGCTATATATAACCTCTCTATAATAGCCTAGTAAAAAAAGCTAAAT
The DNA here is from genome assembly GCA_037289395.1 of Beauveria scarabaeidicola. NCBI lineage: Eukaryota > Fungi > Ascomycota > Sordariomycetes > Hypocreales > Cordycipitaceae > Beauveria > Beauveria scarabaeidicola. The sequence goes on along the minus strand of JAEIJG010000127.1, from coordinate 48,617 downwards.
AATAATAATTTTAAGTAGCTCTATTACTATCTATAATAGTAAATAGATAATATAAAGAGAGGGCTTTAATATATCTTTATTAACCTCACTAGGGCTAAGCTCTTTACCTTTATTAATAGATTATTCGCTAATAATAAAGACTTAAGCTCTTAGCTAGGTTATATTATTATCCTAGGTAATAAGGACTAAGCTAATAACTAGAGCCTCTTAAGAGGTAATATTATTATATATAGCTTAATAAAATTAAAGAGAGTAATATAAAACACCCTAGTAAGTAAATTATATAGTATAGTATAAGGAGTAGATATTATATACACCCTTAATTTAATACTAGTGATAATAACTAAGAGGCTTAACCTCCTAGAGATCCTAATAATTCTAATAACTAATTCCTTCTTATTATATAAATACCTAGTTAAATTAGGCACTATAAAAGAGAAATAACTTATAATTAATATTATAGTGCTTTAATAATTATATAAATAAAAAGAGATATATAAGATAAGATAGATTAATAGTAACTATAATCTAGCTAATATTATAATAAAAGTATCACTAAATCTAATATTTAAAAGCCTTATTAATATAAATAAGATTAATATTAAGATATAAGGATAAGTAGCCTATAATAATATAAAGGAATAATAACTAGAAAAGAAGGTATAAAGGCTAAAGGTATAGAGGCATAGAGGTATAGAGTAGAAGAAGGATATACTAGATATATATATATTAGAAGAATTTACTTTTTATTATATTTTTAATAGAATTAAGCTAATTTAGCTTAAAATTAAGGAATTTAATAATTTTTAGCTTTAAAAGAGAAAGACTACTAGTATTATAGCCACTAGCTATAGCTACTAAATGTAGCGCTCTTATTAGCTCGCTATGTTAAATAACCCATAACTATATAATAGACCTATAACTCTTAATAGAGCAAATATAGCCCTAAGCAAGCAAGAACATCACCACTAAGAACCCTACGTATTATACTATATGACCCCTTATAATACTAATAGAAATACTCTAGTAAGAGAGATAAATTTATTTATATTAAACTTAATATCTTCTATAATAAATATAGCTACCTTAAAGTACTAGAAGTAGTATAAGGAAAGGTACTACTTATTATACTAATTAGTGCTACCTCTAAGTACTATATAGTATAGTTATCTTACCTTAGGCTAGATTATAATAGTCTTATACTATATATTAAGTAGCACTTTAAGTCACTAATTATAATAAAGGGATATTATACTAAGTGATATACCCTTAGTCTTTAGAAAACTATTAATAAGAGCCTTAGTAAGCCTATAACTAAATATATTAATTATATTATTAACTAAATTTAGAAGCTATATTATAGCCTTAATAGAGAAAAAGGTAATAGTAATAGTAAGAAAAAAGAGGCTCTCTATAACGTTATTATTAATATTAAAGCTTATATTATAATATTAATAAAGCTAGACCTAATATTTAATAGCCTTACTACTAAGCTTAAGTAAGTAGCTAATTTATATAAGAGGAAGAAGGCTACTAGTTATTAGGCTACTTTTATTACTAATTAAGAATACTATAATTATTTAGTTAATAATAATAGCTACTACCTTATCTATAATAATTAACACTAATAAGCCCTAAATACCTATAATAATACCCTAGGTAATTCTAGCTAATTTAGAGGGTGTACTAAGAAGTACTATATATATAGTAAAACTAGCTACTAGTTAATAAGGCACTCTAACTCTAAGCGTACTATATCTTATAATATATAGTTTAAAAAGAAGAATTATAGATTACTACTAATAGAGAAGAAGTTCTAGTTATTCCTAATTAAATTTAAAGGTAATAAGTACTCTAATAAGGTAAATAAGCTATTAGAGTAGATATATACTACTAACCTCTTTAATAATAATAACTATAATAGTAAAAATAAACTTAGTAAGAATTTCTTTACCTTATTAATAACTATTACTAATAACTTCCTTATAACTAATATACCTACCTTAGGTGAAGTTATTACTATATTTACTAACTCTACTACTTACTATACTCTATTAGCTAACTAACTAAGCTAACCTAGTAGCTATAGTTACTACGCTACTACTATACCTATACTAGACCTAGGGATAACTCTAGAATATAGTAATATTTATATATTAATATTAAGATACTATAAGTAGAGTTTTTAAGGGATCTTACTAAATATAAGTGCCTTAGGTAACTTAATAGTAGGTATATTATAGGTTAAGGTACTACTAAGAATAATATTATACCTTAAGATTAAGGATACCCTTATATTAATTATTAAATTTAGCGCTAGCTCTATTATATCTAAAGGTAGAGTTTATATACTAATAAGCCTAAGAATAATTAACTTTAGAATTCTATTAACACTAATACCTTTTTTATTCTTATTAACTAATATAGATAAGATAAGGGTTAAATTTAATAACCTAGATAACCTATTAATCTAGGGTAATAAATAGATTCTAGTTATAAGGTAATAGGGCTACCCCTAGTAGTAAATTAATACTACTAAGAATATAGCTTTTATACTTTCTAAGACCTAGCTTTACTAACTATATTAATAATTTAAATACCCCTTTATTAATTAACTAAGCTAAATCCTAAAGTATACTAATAAGGAATTTAATCCTAAGTTTATTAGGAAGATTAATAAAGTATATTATTATTACTAAATAAATATATAAGCGCCTAGCTAATTTAGATTTACCTTTAAGGATAACCCTAAGTTTAACTTTAAGATAATTATAGATATCTTCTATATTTAAGAACACCTAGTATTTTATATAGTTAATTCTACTATAATATTCTAAGCTACCTAATTCCTAGTACTAACTAGCTAAAAAGCTTAAGATATATTTAATATAATTAAAAAATACTAGATAGATATATATATTAGTCTACTAGACTATATTATATATAATATTAATAAGAACTTTACTTCTACTAAATTTAAAGAGTATATAAAGTCCTTAAATATCTAGACTTATAAAGTCCTTATTAAAGTTTATAATACTATTAGTAAAGTAAAAAGGTACTATAAAGTCCTTTATTATACCTATAAAATCCTTAATAAGGAAATAAGTAATAATATAATATTTAACTAGAAATTATAAATAACTATTAAAGCTATTAATAATACTACTAGACCTAATAATATTATACTAACTCTACTAGTATTTAAAGTATACCCTTAATTAATTAATACCTCTTTACTTAATATATTTATCTCTTATTATATTAAAACTATTTAAAAAGCTATTAATAAAGTTAAAAAGCTTCTAACTAAAAGGTAAATAAGGGATACCCTTAGAATAAAAAATAGCCTAGTTACTAGCTATATTAAAAGCCTTCCCTTATAATTAAAAGTATCTATATTTTAAGAGAAAGATAGTTAGTAAAAGCTATATAGACTTATTATTATATATAAAAAGATATATACTCTAAATATATTATATAACCTAGCTAATTTTTAGTTAATAGTTATTAGACTATACCTAAAAAAGGCCCTAGCTCTTACTACTAGTAAACCTAAGGCTAGTATTATTAGAAGAAGTAATATAGAGGGTATACTAATTACTCTTATTACTAATAGCGCCTTAGCTAGAAGAAGTAATATAGAGGGTATACTAATCGCCCTTATTACTAATAGCGCCCCTAATATAAGAAGTAGTAAAGAGAGTACTATAACTACTCTTACTACTAGTAAGCCTAGTGCCGCTAGAAGAAGTAGTAAAGAGAGCGCTATAATTACTCTTACTACTAGTAAATCTAGTAGTAATAGAGGTAAGGTAAGGGAGGAAGTAGAAGAGGGATTAGAAGGGGAGCTAGTACTAAGGAGATTAATATAACTAGGATATAATAAATATAACTAGAATAAGGCTCTCTTAGTTAAATTTATTTTTAATAAGGCTTTTTTTAATAAGATACCTTATAATAAATCTATATTTAATAAAATCTTCTTAGTAAAGGCTTTTTTTAATAATACTCTCTTTAATAAGGTTTTTATTATTATTAAGAAATAAATTAATTAAGAGCTAGTTATTAAGCTATAAGAGAAGGGCCTAATAACTATACTAAGCTAGTTATTTAAAAAATCTAACTTTAATAAGATTAGGTAGTTACTTAATAAAGGTGTTTTTTAATTTAAATAATATAATAAAAATAAATATAGCTAATATTACCTTTTTAAGGTATAAATAGTATATAAAGTAAAAAGTAAAAGTATTAATAAGCCTTATAAGAAATCTTACCTTATAATTTATAATTATAATAACTAAGGTAAATTTATTATATTAATAGAATTACTAATAATCTAGAGGAATAGCTAGAGATTACTTATTATACTAGCTCCTTTACTTACCTAAAGAAAAATCAGCCTCTAGATAAGAGATATTACTTAGGTATATATATAATTAAATACCCCACTCTAATAAGTTATTTTTATAAAGCTATTATAATAGCTTTATAACTAGTACCTAGAGGGTATAATTATAAGGGTAATTAAGTCTTTATATAGTATCCTAGAAGTAAGCACTTACTAGTAAGTGACTTACTTAAAGTACTATTATAAGTAGCTTAATATAATTACTTTAACCTTTAATTTATACCTTATAATCTCTATAAGTAATAGATTTAGCCTTATAAGAATATAAATAGATAATATAATAAGCCTAAGTAATAAGAATTTTACTTAACTTAAAGATAAAAAGCTTATAACTACTAGATTTACTATTAAACTAAAGGAATTCCTTATAGTAGAAATATTATTACTTTTTAATAGTTACTAAATTACCCTAGGCTCTAATAACTCTATTATAGTCACCTAAAAAGGGTAAGCTAATAAGTTAACTCTCCTAATAATAAAGTAAGAATATATAGAGTAATAAACTTATAGAGTATACCTATTAACTATTTACTAGCTAGAAGCCGCTTATAACCTCTTTATAATAGCCTAGTAAAAGGAGCTAAATAATAATAATTTTAAGTAGCTTTATTATTATTTATAATAGTAGATAGATAATATAAAGAGAGGGCTTTAATATATCTTTATTAACCTTACTAGGGCTAAGCTCTTTACCTTTATTAATAGATTATTTACTAATAATAAAGACTTAAGCTCCTAGCTAGGTTATATTATTATCCTAGGTAATAAGGAATAAGCTAATAACTAGAGCCTCCTAAGGGGTAATATTATTATATATAGCTTAACTAAATTAAAAAAAGTAATATAAAGCGCCTTAGTAAGTAAATTATATAATATAGTATAAGGAGTAGATATTATATATACTTTTAATTTAATACTAGTAATAATAACTAAAAGGCTTAGCCTCTTAGAGATCCTAATAATTCTAATAACTAATTCCTTTTTATTATATAAATACCTAGTTAAATTAAGCACTATAAAAGAGAAATAACTTATAATTAATATTATAATACTCTAATAATTATATAAATAAAGAGAGGTATATAAAATAAGATAGATTAATAGTAGCTATAACCTAGCTAATATTATAATAAAAGTATTACTAAATCTAATACTTAAAAGCCTTATTAATATAAATAAGATTAATATTAAAATATAAGGATAAGTAGCTTATAATAATACTAAGGAATAATAACTAGAAAAGAAGATATAAAGGTATAAAGGTATAAAGGTATAGAGGTATAGAGGTATAGAATAAAAGAAGGATATACTAGATATATATATATTAGAAGAATCTACTTTTTATTATATTTTTAATAGAATTAAGCTAATTTAGCTTAAATTAAGGAATTTAATGATTTTTAGCCTTAAAAGAGAAAGACTACTAGTGTTATAGCTACTAGCTATAGCACCTAAATATAGCGCTCTTATTAGCTCGCTACGTTAAATGACCTATAACTATATAATAGACCTATAACTCTTGATAGGGCAAATGTGGCCCTAAGCAAGTAAGAACATTAACACTAAGAATCCTACGTATCGTACTATACGACCCCTTGTGATACCAACAGATATAGCTCTTGCTATCTAATGACTGTTGAATTTGAGACAACACATCTCGCAGATGTGGCAGCACCCCGCATCTAAGCGCCGAGTTAGCTGCATGTCTTCCTCGTATGTGTTCGCTTAACCGATGCAGATCTTCAAACAAACTCCGCGAACATGCCACTTTAATTTGTTCGCTGCTCTGTTTTGTCCTTTATAAGCTCATCTCAGCTAGGCGGTAGGTGTCAACCTCAGTGGTCCCACGCCGAATTCTGGTTGATTGATTATCTATCTAGGTATCTCGACGCCTACCCCCTACCCGGCGGCTAACAAGCAATTAGCTTAGTAATAGCACACACCCCACACAGAAGAAACAGCCCGCTAGCACCCCAAATCCAGGTGCTAGGCTTGACAGTTGGCTCCTCGGGCCCTCGCCGAATCGACACCAAAGTACGCCTTTCTGGCAATCCTACACTCGCGATGAGGTTGCGGGGCTAAGCTGCCAGCGCGCGTGAAAGCGACTTGCACGATCCCAAGCGCGTGTCGATCGTCAAATAGACAGCATGACTTTCTCGCCCATCCCACCCACCAGGCAGAATCTCTAGGACTACCGTCGCCTTGACGTGCTCATCCAGCAAGCGCCGTATGACGGTCAGGGTTGGAAATTAATTAGTATTTACTAATTAAATACTAAATTAGTAAGTAAAAGTATAGACTTTTACTTACTAATTTAGTATTTATATTTAAATCTAGTTTAGTACTAATACTAAATTAATTAGTAAAAGTCTAGTTAATAAACTTTTATTATTATTATATAAGGTTTTTTACTTAGTATACTTTAATATATCTACTATTATATTTAATAAATAGTTAGTTTATTATATCTTCTATATTAATATATTAAGGTAAAAGTCTTTATAAGTCTAGCTAAAGAATATATTTTATTATAGCCTTCTCTTCTAAATTAATAAGTTTCTTTAAATTAAGTATAAAATTATATTATATAACTTAGCTATTATATTAATTATATATAGTTATTTAAGCTATATTATAGATTAATATAGCTTATTTATAGCTTAGTTTTAGATTTTTTTAAGGGCTTAAAAGGTAAAGATAATATTTACCTCTTTTAAAGAGATTTTTATAAAGAGTTATTAAGTAATATAAGTACTAAGGTAAAAGGTACTAAAAATAAGGTAAAGTAGGTGACTTACTTATTTAGGTAACTTACTTATTAACTATATTAGTGGAATAATAGTTAATTCTATTAAACTAGCTATAAAAGGGTTACTTATTTATATATAAGCTATAATATAAGCGCTAAGTTATTCTATATAGCGCTTATACTATTTTAGGTATAATATTAATACTTCTAATTAAGATAATTTAACTAATTCTTATATATATACTAACCCTTAGAGGGATAATAACTTTTTATTATATTATAGACTATAGAAGCTCTTATATATAGTACCTTATTACTATGGGTTTTCTAGTGGTTCTCCTTATCTATTATAACACTAGTCACTGATTTTTTACCAACCCTACTTATATCACTAGAGGTCTAGTTCTTTTACTTTTACCTGACTAGGCTAGATAATCTACTACGAAGACACTTATAAACCCTATTATAATCGCTATAACCGCCTACTAAAGTGTCCCGATAAGGAGGAGGTACCTAAAGTCGCCCACCGGTGTGTGGTATAGTAACACCACTCAATAGTATAGCTCAAAAGAGTATAGTATAGGTATAAGGCTAGTCTCTTTTAGGTAAAGACTGTCTTAGTAATTATAGGGCTATTTTAAAATCTCCTCTTCTAACTAGTTAAGCTTAACCTACTGCCTTTTAATTAGTTAATGCCCTATACTGTGGCCCACGCCTTACCGTTTTTATCTAGAATAACGTGTGTTACGCCGGGCGTGACCGTATCGGAGCTAACCGTATTAGGCAGTGATCAGCCTTATATAAGCGTACCATTGAGTGGTGTTACCGTACCACACACCGGTGGGCGACTTTAGTATGGTAAAATATATCGCTTGCAAGCACGATATAAAGTGGCCTGCTGCGCGGCGAGCGTTGAGTTGAGGTGATAAATGCGTACTCGTAACAAGGCACGGATACGTTTTACACAGCCCTTCTCTCATTCGTTACACGCAGAGCTCTCGGCCAGGTGTTAATAGCGGCTAATATTGCACTATGCACGGAAAAGCGGAGCAATAAAGTACGGCTCCCGTTAATCATTTTACCTCCAGCACACTAAAGAGTTCATGCTCCCCGATCGCCAGCACAGCGACATGTGAACATCCCAAGGCAACAAGTTATGGCTAGCATCGGAATCCAGCCCTCCTCATTTAGGCCCCTCCATAGCAGTTCAGCTGCCTGCGGCTACTGCTGTACTGCAAAGCTGATGTTGACATAAATACCTGTGAAAGCGCCCCGTACATGTCGAACAATCAGCAAACCAAAGCCATCTACCCGATCCTGTCTGTTCTTTCTAACGACTTAGAAGTATATTCGTATGGCGCTCAGGTTTTTCTTATACGCGACTCGTTGCTGACTCGTCTAGAAATGTGCTGGTACGACATTGCCCCCGTCAAAATGCTCTGCGGTCACTCGGGACCGGACGGGCCCAATCGACCCAGGTCGTGCGGGCAGAATCCGTGTGTTACTGGTGGGGTTTATCTGACCAATTATCTGGCAAGTACCAGAAAGAGGGAGCCCTGCGACGATTGTGCTGCCGCTAAGACCTGGACCAAGGTGTCTGGCCAATGGAAGAAGGTTTGAGGGGGGCTGTGGAGCACTGCTAAGAAGTTTCGCATTAGCTATTTAGATACATAAGATCCCTCCCCCTTTAGTAGTCGGGACGAGTGCTGTGCACGATGGCTGGTCTAAACTGGACATTTGACCAGCTTGCTAGCTATTTAGACGATTCTTCGTCTCTGCGATCTGACTACAATCCTATTATTAAACGACTTCTCACGACTTGTTCCAATTCGTCTGTTTTCGGCATTGGCGGCCACTCTGTAGTGCTTCGCATCTCCTCTGGGATAGTGGCGAAGGTGTGTCTAAAGCCAGGAGACGAGCGCCTACGTCACGAGCAGATAATATTCGCGTCACTTGCCGAAACCAAATGCCCACACGTTATCCGATGTTACCTTCAAACACCAGACGTCAGTTTTCTTGAACTCTTAGAAAATGGCACTCTTCACGACCGAATGAGCATTAACAAACCTCGACCAATTCTGCCTTGGATGCTACAATTATCACGCGCGGCCGCGTGCCTAGAAACGCTAGGCTACTCCCATGGGGATATCAACCCACAGAACATTTTGATCGGCGAGGATGACCAGCTTAAGCTTATTGATTTTGACCACTCGACAAAAGTCGGCGATAAGCTTGATGTTGGCTACGAGCCCTACGTTCGACAACACAGGAAGCTAATAGGTGGTGTTTACGGGGTTGCTGGCCCAGTTACAGAACAGTTCGCCTTAGGGTCAGTCTTCTGGTATATGACACGTGGCTCTGAGCTGTACTCTGAACTTGACGGACCTGACCAAGTCGACCGCTTGCTCGATGGGATTTTCCCCGCAACTGACCCGCAAGACCTAATTGATCGCATTATCAGCAATTGTTGGAACGGATATTATCTCAGCATAGCCGATCTCGTCGACAACATCCAGGGCATATCAGGATTGAATATGCAGACTCGAATGACCGAAAATTTGAGTCTGACGCTGGAGCGAAGGCTGTTATGTGAACAGTACTGTAAAATGGCCAACCTAGCTCCTCCGGGAAGCAATCCGAGCAACGAGAAGCTTGGTTTTGAGGTTAAATACGGAGATGATTCGTTGGCAACAACACAGAACACCAGCTCATCCACAAGAAATTTCTTTAGTTTACTCACGTCAATCATCCCGCTCAAGTGGAGGCAGAAGAGCCCGGTATAATGCTTCCCAATATCTTTTAGCTCATCGGTCTGCGGAGGAATGTTATTTGTAATTGTCTCTTTATGCGATTGGCTTCAAGTGAATGTGATATATTGCTCATACTGAAGGAACAAGCAGCCGGCTAACAAAATAGTTTAGCAAAGATCGATAGTTGACCGCTCCCAACTCTGTACGACAAATCTCACTCTCGACTTTTCGCGTCAAGACTTCAAGGTCTCCCCGCATCAGCGCCATCCGCCTTATCCTCGACCGATAAAAGATCTCCAGCACTTGCAATCATGCCATCGCCAGTAGCGCCACTCTTGCACCTTTTTCACAACTTCTTCATCGTGCCAGCGACTGCACACTACCGCGCTCCCACAGGCTAGGCTGTCGAATAATTGCGTCGGAGCGAAGGACGTTTGCGATGGGGAAGCAAGTCCGGGGCAGGACTCAAAAGGAGTCTGTGCGTGATACGTTCGCGGACACACGTTTTGGCGGCATAATAAACAGGCCCTCACTTGATGCATCCAAGAAATAAAGCGTGCATACGATTCGAGGACTCTAATCAGCCACAGCATACTCTCAATGGACGATACCTGCCCTACGTGACACTCACTATCTCAGGAAGTGCGGGGTAGTTGTGTGTCCTAGTTTTTCAGGGCTAGGCAAATCTAGAACTATCTTCTGGCACCTTTGGTATTTCCATATCTCGGCGATGGAAGAAATAGTGGCCCCACGTACGCAACGTACGCTAACAACAGTGGCCACACATAACCTGACCATCGCTGACCTGACCAGCCGACCACACTATCTCTCACCACCTAACAACAACAACCAGTGAGGGCTTCGAGACCCATCTACCCTGGCGATTATTAGCGAGCGGTGCTAACATGGATTTCTGCAAACGTGAAAGACGTTCGGCCGATTGTCGTATCTGGACCCTCAGGGGTCGGGAAGGGAACTCTCATCCAGATGCTCGAGGATGCATATGATCACATCCAAGTGTTTTCACCAAAACAGTTTCACACACCACACGTCAGCCTCGAGTTGGTGAATTAGAGGGAAGCACCTATATTACGGAATCTGAATTCAAGTCCCTCATTCTCCAAAATGTCTTCGTTGAATATACGCAGTTCAGTGTAACTACTATAGCACTAGCATTTCAACAATTACGCACCAAACGGAGAAAGGCTTGGTTGTTCTGCTGGAGATTGATATCGAGGGAGTTAGAAAAAAATGCGACAGAAATCCATCATCAACGCTCGGTACATTTTCATCAAGCCGCCAAGCTTTAAAGAGCTTGCGTCGCGACTTCAGGGACGAAGCACGGAACGTGGTGCGTTCGCTCTCCTATTGCTTGTACGGTCTACTCATCAGTTGGTGCCGGTTTTATTCCGTGACATAGAGGGCGGAAGATGACGGTTAAATGCATAATGCTATCGGTGGCTAACACGGTAAGATAGCAGACGCTTAACTATTAACGGCGGGCTAATGCAGCGACAGCAGGTTTTATGCTAAATACACATAGCTATAGCATATACTAGACATTAGCGAGCCCTCTGCCGGTTATATATGCCCGTAAGTACTAGCGTAGTGATAGTGGCCATCTATAATTAAACATGACGGATTATTTAGTGGTAGAATATCACGACCTAGTATTAGTCACGTGCGAATAAGTAGCTATAAAAGAGCGAGAACGTAGTGAAGAGCCACTAGGGGAGGACTTCCCTCCTCTAGTGATTAATAAAGTCTTTATTAGGAACTACTTACTATTCTTCCGCTATACTACAGCGATTCTCTTGCTATCTATCCTTTCGCCTTCTTCGTGCTAGCCGCATTCTTTAATATAGAATGATAGTGACTTATAGATCGCTTAACTTATACTATAGATAGATACTAGCTTTTAGGCATAGTACCACTACACTAGCTATTTAGACTATTAAAGTAAAGTGCTCCTAGTACTTATTATACTAGTCTACTATATAATATTATATCTAATTAAGTATAAATATACTTAGATAATACTAGGCCGCTTACTATATCTATAACTAATAGTAAAGTTATTAGAATAGGGGGTGTTAGGGGTCTTAATTAAGTAATATAAAAAGTCTTCTATTTATATATAATTAAGGCTATCTATAGTTATATTACTATAGCCTTTATAGCTTATAGATAAAGTAGGGTGAATGGCTCTTCTAAAGTGTAACTAGCTGTTGCCTAAGGCACCCGTGTAATTAGCCGCTTAAGCTAGTGCCTTAAGTGATAAAAGTAGTAGCTTTATAAATAGCCTATCGCCTCTTCTACTTACACGTAATAAAGGTCTACGTTTATAAAGATATAAAAAACAGCGAATATATAAAAGATAGTAGATTAGCCTAGACTATAAATAATAACGCGGAAATAATTACTAGACACCTTGCTAAATCGCTAGACGGGACTCTTACCCTAGAACCGTAGGCGATAAAGTAACTATAACGTGAGTAGAACGTAGTAAGAGCTAGCGTAGGTAGAGAGACGCACGGGCGGATAATAGCTAAAAAAGGAACTAGAGGGTTAGTATACTAGAGGTAGTCGTGAGGATAAATAGAGGGTATAATTTTAATTATATATATTCTAATGAGAAGGTATACTTAGTGGTAAGCCCTGATATATTCTTAGAATCATAAGTTATATAAGGAGGCGGAATTTCTTTCTTATATTTTATATATATGCCACCTCACGCTAGTTCCTAGCCCCCACATGCTGCTAAGAAGCTAGTAAGCGTAGTATTATATATCGCGTAGTTCGTAGTTACCTGCGTTACCTAGTGCTTTCGTGACTATATAGCTTAATAGGCTAACGTTATATATAATAAGCAGCGGATGTGATGCTAAGTATCGTGAAGTCTAAGGCGGCGTAGGGATAACTAAGGGCTGCTATTTTAACAGCAGAATCTAGTTAATTAATAAAAAGGGTGGGGCTAGTACTAGGCTAGTATAGACCCTTATAAGGTTACCACTAATTTTTATAGGGAATTATACTAGGTTTAATTTATAACTAGTATATATTAATAGTATTATATCTATCTTATAGGAGGCTAGAATTATCTCGTAGGAGGCTAGAATTAATAACTACCCTATAACGAAGCCGGCGGCTAGAAGCCTTATAATGAAGCTAGTGGCTAGAAGCCCTGTGATAAAGCTAGTGGCTAGAATAAAGGCGGCGATAAGGCTAGCTATAAAGACGGCGGTAGAAGGCTATAAAAGATTAATTAAGACACTTAAGGTGCTATTATATAGGGTAAATAGCTAGGCGATACTATAATCTATATTATATATAGCTTATAACCCCCTATTAGTAGTGTTATTAAAGCTAGTAGTAGTAGTTATATTAATTATTAACTTTATATTATTTAAATACTCCTAGTAGTCCTATAGGACCTTTAGGTACCTTAATAATTAATAGTATAGGAAAAACCGTAGCCTAGCCGTTATAGCACCTCACCACGCCTATACTATACCTGACCTAGGTGAAAACCTCTACTCTTCTTATGCCTATAGTAGTGTTACTACTTCTAGTAGGTATTAATAGTTATTCTATATTAATCTTCTAGTCTAGGTTCCTAAGCTATCCCTTCTAAATATATATATATATACTATCTTTACTCTCTAAGATACCTATACTAACTAGATATATTATTCTACTTACTTATAGTGTATACTAAGAAGTCCCGCTTAAGTCCCTAAGGTATTATCTATATAGTTATATATAATTTTATATTATTATTATAATAGCTATTATAGTGTAGTGGTTAGTGTGTACCTAATAACTTTTTTACTAAGCTAACCCTGTGGTTACCCCTCTTTATGCCCTGTTTAAACCCTTATAGTGTTACTTGCTTTTAGTGTACTAGACTTTTAGGAATATAAATAGAGAATTAAAAAGAGGTGCCTCTAGCTAGATTTAAACTAGCGATCTATATACTAACCTATATAGAACTCCCTAGTATAGCACCACTATACTATAGAAGTATTAACTTTATATTAATTATTAACTTATTAGGTATTACTTAAGCCCTTAAATTTATAATAATAATGCTTATTATATTAACTATATTATTTATATTATCTATATTATTTATAACTACTTTATTAGCTATAAGGCTCTTTATTATTAGCTTTAAGGTACTATAGAGGTTATTAAGGTTAAATTTAAGGTTAAATTTAAGGTTATTAAAGGTATTTATAATAAAGCTTAAGAAGAGGAGCGCTTAGAGACCTTTTAGTTACTTAATTTATAACCTAAGGCACTTATTAAGGCCTAGGCGCTATTATAAGGCTACTTATAAGCTAATGTAATAGAGGGAGATAACTATAAGAAAACCTATAGTAATAAAGTACTATATATAAGAGCTTCTATAGTCTATAATATAATAAAAAGTTATTATCCCTCTAAGGGTTAGTATATATATATAAAATGGTTAAAGTTAGTCTAATTAGGAGTATTAAATTATTAGAAATATAAAATTATAAAAAGAGAAAGATATAGTTATATCTAGCTTAAATATAGAAAAGTTACTACTAGAAGTAATATATAGTTAATAATTTAAAAAATACTTAAATAAGGTTTAGATTATAAGGTTAATATTAGAAATAAAATATAAAAAAAATAAAAAAGTTATTTTTATTATTTTTAAGGGAGGTATACTCTTTTATTAGTAATACCTATTATAGAATATACTATAGGGATTATTTTAGACCTAATATAACCCTCCTTATATAATAATAAAAAATAGATAGTTATATAATAATAATATAATTAAGAAAAGGAAAAGAAAAATAAAATAAAAAGAAAAGGAGGCTATAATAAGAAGAAAAACCTAAACCTATATAATAAGACTTAGATAATATAAATAAACTATAGTATATATTAGAATAAAATAACTAACTCTTAACTCTAAATAAAAGAAAATATTCTTCTAGATCTCTTTTTACTATAGATACTAAAAAACACACTAGTACTCTAGACTTATTCCTTCTTAGGCTTAGTATTATTAGCCTTTTCCTCCTCCTAGGTAGCCTTTTTTACTTCCTCTTTAGTTATCTTTTTTAATCTTACTACTCTCCTTATAGTCTTTTTATAAGTAATCTCCTTTACCTTCTTAAGATCCTCCTCTTTAATCCTAGTATAAGTATTAACCTATTCTTACTTACTAGTAGTAAGCTATAAGCCTATTATATAATATTTATTAATAGTATTATAAAGTCTTTATTATATATTAATTTTAATTAATCTATTTAAGATAAAAAGAATAATTATATTAGTAGGAGTTCTAAGATAAGTAATAAAAGTAAAAGTAATAGCTAAGATTATACTAATTATTAGTTATAAAATACCTACTCTAGTAATATTATTTTTACCTATAGTTATATAAGCTTTATTAAGAATAATAGTCTTTTTATTTTTTAGATATTTAATAAAGACTAGGTAGTAGATTAATAAAGTATATAAGCTTTAAGGAGGAATATCTTTAGGCTTCTTAATAAATATATTATCTAATAAGATATTATTTTTATTCTTATTAATCTACTCCTTAATATTCTAATATATTTCTTTTAGATTTAAACCTTTTAGTTCTTTTTTAATAATATTATTAGAAATATTAATAGCTTTCTTAATAATAATAATAAGTTCTAAAGATATTTTTATCTTAACTTTAGCTATTTCCTTTTTTATTTATTTTAATATATTATTTTACTAATTAATATTTTATTAAAAAGCTATAAAGTATCTTAAACTCTAAAAGTAAAATAAGCTAACTACTAAAAGAGATTATTATATAAAGGTAAGTTATTTTTATATAAAAGACTTAGTACTTAAGACTTTTTTAAGCTTTAGGCTAAGAGGCTTTATAGTAAGTAGTAAAGTTATTAAAACTTTATTAAAGGCTTTACTAGTTAATTATAAAAGGTTTAATAAAATAAAACTAAGGTATTCTTTAAGAGCCTTATAAGGAGAGAGCTTATAGTCTTAGTTAGGTATAAGCTTTAATTAAAAAATAATATTCTTAGGTTTTCTCTAAGAAGAGCTTTTAAATTTAGAAATCCCTATATTAGAAGTAATAGGAGTCTATAAGTAAAGTCTTCTAAGAGTAAGTATCTCCTCTTCTTTATCTAGCTTAAGAGTGTCCTTTAAAAAGAGATTACTATTTTTATTAGGTCCTTTTTAACCTTCTTATAACTCTTCTTAACTATCTTAAAGCTCTTCTTCTTCTTCTTTAAGAATATCTTCTACTTTCTCTAGCTTCTCTTAAGGTTACTAAGGAGTAGATTTATAAATAAACTTAGTTTTACTCTTTATTATTTAATTTTAAGATAATATTATATTTACCTCTAGAAGATACTTAAATATAAAGTTCTTTAAAGGTTTATCTCTTAAAGTATTAGTTAGGATATTAAATTAGCTATAAGGTTTATTAGTTAAGAAGAGAAAATATAAAGTCTTTAATATAAACTAATTAAACTTATAAAAAACTAGGCTATTAAGTATTATTTATAGTAAATACTTACCTAAGTTTAGACTAATAATAAAATAAATATTAAGCTTTAGAGGTTTTAATCTAAGATAAGCTTATTATATTTTAAGCTTATTTATTAGTATATTATATATAATCTCTTTTTAAAGATTAATATAAATAGTTTTTAAGTTATAAAAAGACCCCTAGTCTAGTTAAAGAAGATTAAAAAAGGCTTTTATTATTAGGAATAAAACTTATTAACTATTAATAAAAAACGCCTTTATATTACCTCTTATTTTCTTATTAAAATCTCCTTTAAGTAACTAGTATATTAAAATACTAAAGTAGTCTTATAATAATAATATAGTATTAAAGATAACTAGGTAACTATAAGACTAATTATCTTATTACTTTAAAATAAGAGGGTATATTAATATAAAAAAATATAAGAAATATATATTATTAAGCTATTACTTAAAGATAAGTATAATAGCCTTTACTCTTATTAGATAGCTACCTAGAAATATATTAAGGAACTAGAGGATAATAGCCTTCTTATTAAATATTATAGCTATTTAGTGTTTTTTATTATAAAGGCTTACTAAAGTAAAGAAATTAACTAAGAATACCTAGAATTAATACCTAAGTATTCCTTTTATTTTTTTTTATTATATTCTTACTTAAGAAATAAGAGAATAAGACTTTATATTATATAAACTCTTACTTAGGCTTAATATTATTATATATCTTATCTATCTTATAAATCTTTAAATAAAGGAAGCCTTAAATAATAAACTTATTACTAATAATAATAGTAATATTACTAAGCCCTTAAATAATAATCTTTAAAGCGCTTAGTAATCTAGTGCTTTTAGTTTATCTTTTATTTACTAGAGTATTATAGAGTTAAAAATATCTAAAGATATATTATAGTTAGTTAATTAGTAAAATATTAAGGAAATTTTTAAGAAGCTTAAATCTTTCCTAAATCTCCTATTTAAAGACTTCTTAGTTTATCTTTTTATTTAAGACTAGCCTAAACTCTAGCTAGTTATCTTATAGGTAGAAAATAAGTAGTATATATATATAATATTTAAAGATAGAAGCCTTAATATATTACTTTTTCTCTAAGAAATAATAGCTTAGATCTCTTTTTTTTCTTTTTATAAAGACTATAATAACTTAATTTATTTTTTAATAAAACTTCTTCTAAATGCCTTTTTAATAAAACGCCTCTTTAAATAATATATAAAAGAAAATAGTAATAATATTATAAAAAATAATAAGATAAAGGAAATAATAAAAAATAAAATAAAAGACTAAGATAATACTTATATTCTTTTAAGAATATAATAATAAAAGAATAGAAAAGAAACTTAATAGTATATAAAAGCCTTTCTTTTCTAGGCCTTAGCTAGTAAAGATAATTATAATTAAGACTTTAAAGGAGATAATTAGGATAAAAGAGGGAAAAGAGAAAAATAATATAAAATAAGGAAAGAATTATATATTAATATAAGCGTTATAATTACTAAATTAATAATAAATAACTACTTACTAGAATTATTAATTTATAATAATTATACTAGTTATATTAGTTAATAATATATTATTATAAATAAGCTATTATTCTTTTATAATATATAATTTTTCTTTTTTTAAAAGCTTAATTACTCTCTTATTAATAAAAGCTTTCTCTCTCTCTTTTACTTCTTCTTCTTCTTTATTATTATCTTAGCTAATACCTTATTATTACTTACCTTTTCTCTTACTCTCCTAGCTTTATCTATTATTATTTTTATCTTAAGCCTTAAGTATAATATACTCTTATACTCTTTTTTTATTATAATAATAAAATAAGATCTCCTAAATATCTTTATACTTTTCTTAGAAAAACTATTTACTTCTTTTTTTAAGAAATATTACTCTTTAATATATATTAATAAGTCTTTATACCTAGAAGTTAGTAAAAAATAGATTTAGTAAGTAAATAACCCTTACTTTTATCTTTTCTCTTATCTAATTAATAATTTAAGCTATAAATACCTTTATTATTTTTTTTTAATAGTAAAGGTTATAATACTTATAGACTCCCCTTTTACTTTAAAGTTACCTTTAACCTAATAATAATAAAAAATCTAAAGCTTATAATATAATTCTAGTTAGATTTTAATTCCCTTAATATTATTTTATAGACTATAATTAAAGAATATATCTATTTATCTAAAATATAAAGTGTTTATATCTTAATAGAAGTTAATATAATTCTTAGTCTTATCTTTAATATTATATTAGGTTATATAGATTAAATTAAAATATTTCTAATCTAGATATATAGATAATATAATCTTTATTTTTACTTTTATTATATCTTAACCTTTATATCTAATATCTCCTAATCTAACTACTATATTATATATCTCTTCTAAGATTATATTTCTCTTAATAATATACTTAATAGTACTTATAGTAATTATATTTAGTAGACTATAAGTAATAGCTATAAGTAGTATATTTTCTTATATTATTAAGTACTTCTTATTAGTATATTAGATAAAGAGTATTTCCTTTATAATAATAGAGCTTTATTTAGTCTTATTTATACTCTCTATCTTACTTAACTTAATTAGGTGTTTATACCTTATATCTACTATTAGCTCTTCCTAAAGTTTTATAAAGAAAAGAAAGAAGAAATTATCTAGAGGTAAATAGCTCTCTTTCTTAATAGGCCTAGTAAGGCTCCTATATAAACTCCTAAGGCTCTAAAAAACACTTAAGCTTCTAAATATTAAAATAAAATTATTTTTTTATAATCTAAATATTATATACTTAGATAGTAATTAATACTTTTAGTTATCTTTCTAATCTTATTACTATCCTCCTTATAAGTTTTTAATAATAGCTAGAAAGTTATAGTTTAAATAATAACTTTATATTAATTTATATCTTCTTTTTATATTATAAGTACCTTAATAACTAACTCTTTTAACTTAAAACTAGGTTTTAAAGGTTTTTATTATAGTTACTAGTATTTTATTAGCTTCTAATTATCTTTTTTATTTTCTTCCTTTTCTAATATAAAGATATTTTCTTTATTTTTACTATTAGACTCTCTCTCTTTATCTAACTTTCTATTCTTAGCTTTATAATATTACTAACCTTTCTTATCTTTCTAAAACTCCTTTAGCTAATTAGTAATATATATACTAGGTAATTTAATCTTATATAAGGTAATAAGATAATAAACTCTTATTCTCTTATCTCTTTTACTTACCTTATAAAGGCCTTACTATTATATTCTAAACTTTACCTTATAAGAAAGATTATTATTCTTTATATTATTATAAGCTAGAACTAATACTTTATAGCTTATAAAGTCTTTTTATATTTAAAACTTATTTTATTTATTAGTCCTTTTTATTAGCTTTTTCTAAAATACTAAACCACTTTTTCTTATAGACTTAATATTATCTTAATACTTTAATAGAACTCTAACCCTTATAGTAAATAAAGAAGATTAGTTATATATATTATCTTAATTTATAAGCCTCTAAGTTAAGACTATTATCTTAATTAATAATATTAGGTATTTACTAAAAAGTAACTAGTATAAAGAGTATTTATAAGAGGTTCTTAAGGAAGTTTAGTTAATAAGTAAAATAGTATTAAGTAGGTATTATTAGGCTATTATACTAGGCCTAATTATCTTAGTAATAGCTAAAATAATATTATAATACCTTACTTTTATAATTTTATTTATTTAAAAATTATATTTTAAGATAACTATATACTTATAGCCTTAATCTTTTAATATTTTTAGAAACTCCCTTTTAAACTTTAGACTTTTATTAATAATAGCTTTTATAAATACTTTATATTTACTAATTAACCCTCTAATAAACTTTAATATAGTAGTAGAGTTATATCTCTTAATAGCTATAGCCTTAACCTAGTTTATAAGATTATACCTAGCCTTTATAAAGAACTTATACCCTTAATTATTAGGTATATATTATAAATTAAAGTATACCTTTTTTATTAGCCTTATAGATTTTATATATAAAGTACTCTCCTTCTCTTATATAATAGCCTATTTCTAATATATTTTATAGGCTTAGACTATAATCTATATATCCTTATCTATATTTAGCTAGAAATATTAGTCTTTTAGCTACTTACTAGAGATCTTAAATCCTTTATATTTAAATAACCTATAAGCTTCCTTAATAAGTATCTTTCTAATATTAAGATTATCTACTAATAATAATAAGTCTAGTCTCTTATTAATCCTCTAGTATAGACACTTATTATAAAGAATATATTTATTTATATCTACCTTAAAGTATCTTCTAGCTTCTTTATCTAATCCCTTAGGGTACTAAGAAGTAATAAAGAATTTTACTATTATATAGCTTTTATTATTATATCCCTTCTTAAGGAGTAAGGTATTATAATATACTTAGTTTATTATTATTATTATTATTAAATTACACTAATTAGACTATATATATCTATCTAGTCCCTTTATTTTTATAAGTAAGGGAAAAACTAGAGACCCTAGTAGAAAACCCTTACTTCTTTATCTAACTTTAGTTATATATTAGTTCCTAGTAGGGGCTAATAAGGCCCCTCTTTTTAATTATTTCCTAGGCCCTTCTATAAGCCTTTCCTTACTTTTACCCTTACTTTATATTAGTCTTATCCTTATTTCCCCCTAGTTTTATCTTAGGCCTAATAGCTATATATATTAGCCTATACTAGTTATATACTTATTCTATAATCTTCTTACTCTTAATTAGGTAGTCTAGTATATAAAGTATATCTTATTATTCCTAGAGTAGAGCTATACTAGAGATATACTCCTAGCCTATTAGCTTATAGTAGAGAAGTATATAGTAGATATCTTCTAGCCTACTCTTATACTAATATATTCTTATATTATATTTAGATACCTAGTACTTATAGAAGAAGGCGTTAAGGCTAATTTTCTCTATCTATAGCTATAATATAATTAAGCTTATATACTATAATATATAAAGGAATAAGGCCGCCCTAGCTTTATACCTAGCCTATAGGGGCTTATATACTAGGTATAGGGTAAGTTATCTTATCTATCTCTAGCTCTTTATCTCCTTATATTCTTATTTTACTCTCTAGACCTTATTAGCTTAAGCTTTAAGTATATACTAGTCTCCCTCTAAGGCCCCCTTATTTATCTTTAGTAGGTCTTAGTATAGGCGTTTTATTAGTAGTAGGATTTATCTATTTTAGCGCTAGTAGTAAGAGAGGGGGATTACTAATAATACCTATATAATAATATACTAAAGCTAGGCTATAGCCCTTATAGCCTTTTATTAGTTAAGTATCTTACTCTTCTATATTATTAGGTAAATATCTATTAAGAAGATATTAAGCTTAGTCTTTATATAATAGGTAGGGGTAGCTCTAAAAGCTCCCCTAACTACCTATAAGCACCTTACTTATAATTCTCTTAGGGGTCTTATTAGGCCTTTTATAAGGCTAGTTATAAGATTATACTATACTATTACTCTAAATAATATAATTAAGTAGATTCTTTATAAGTAAATATCCCTTACTTCTTTAACCCTTAAGCCTTATAACTTTTTAACTATAAGTTATAGAGCCTAGAGCGCTAAGTATACCTTCTTTAATATAACCTTAACCTACTTCTACTATCTTAACCCTATAAATAGGGTTACTCTAAGGAGGTAGGTGTCTTTAGATAACTTTACCTCCTTATCTTTAAGTATAAGAGGGCCTAGATCTAAGGTATATCTATACTAGAAGTATAGTAACTTAAACTTTAGGATTAAAAAGCTAAAGTAATAGTCTCTTACTTACTTCTTATAGATTATCTAGGTATTTTTTAGCTAGCTCTTAGTTTTATTATAGTCTTTACTTATATATAGTAGGTTTATATTATCTATAAAACTAACTATATATAGGCCTAAGGCTAAGTTAAAGGCTTTATAAAATAAAGCTATAAAGAGGATAAAAAAGATAAGAGATAATAATAAGCCTTAAAGGACTCCCTACTAGACTACTCTTTCTCTTATAAGACTATTATTAATATAGAGCTAATTTATCTTATTATTAAGAAAGGACTAGAGGAGATTAAGAATCTACTCTAGGTAATTAAGGTAGTAGTGTAATAGATAGGGAGAACCACTAGAAAACCTATAGTAATAAGGTACTATATATAAGAGCTTCTATAGTCTATAATATAATAAAAGATTATTATCCCTCTAAGGGTTAATATATATATATAAAATAATTAAGGTTAGCTTAATTAAGAGTATTAAATTATTAGAAATATAAAGATTATAAAAGAGAAAGATATAGTTATATCTAGCTTAAATATAAAAAAGTTACTATAGGAAGTAATATATAGTTAATAATTAAAAGAATACCTAAATAAGGTTTTAATTATAAGGTTAATATTAGAAATAAAATATAAAAAAAATAAAAAAGTTATTTTTATTATTTTTAGGGGAGGCGCGCTCTTTTATTAGTAGTGCTTATTATATAGCGTACTATAGAGACTATTTAGACTTAATATAACCCTCCCTATATAATAATAAAAAAAATAGATAGTTATATAATAATAATATAATTAGGATAAGGAAAAGAAAAAATAAGATAAAAAGAAAAAAAGCTATAATAAGAAGAAGAACCTAAACCTATATAGTAAGACTTAGATAATATAAATAGATTATAATATATATTAGAGTAAAATAACTAGCTCTTAACTCTAAATAAAAGAAAATATTCTTCTAGATCTCTTTTTACTATAGATACTAAAAAACACACTAGTACTCTAGACTTATTCCTTCTTAGGCTTAGTATTATTAGCCTTTTCCTCCTCCTAGGTAGCCTTTTTTACTTTTCTTCTTTAGTAGCCTTTTTTAATCTTATTACTCTCCTTATAGCCTTTTTACTAATAATCTCCTTTACCTTCTTAAGATCCTCCTCTTTAATCCTAATATAAGTATTAACTTATTCTTACTTACTAGTAGTAGGCTATAAGCCTATAATATAATATTTATTAATAGTATTATAAACTCTTTACTAAATATTAGCTTTAATTAACTTATTTAAAATAAAAAGAATAATTATATTAATAAAAGTCTTAAAATAGGTAATAAAAGTAAAAGTAATAACTAAAATTATACTAATTATTAGCTATAGAATACTTACTCTAGTAGTATTATTTTTACCTATAGCTATATAAGCTTTATTAAGGATAGTAGTCTTTTTATTTCCTAGGTACTTAATAAGGATTAGATAATAAATTAATAAAGTATATAAACTTTAGGTAAGAATATCTTTAGGTTTACTAGTAGATTCTTAGCCTAATAAAATATCTTCTATATTCTCTTTAATTTACTACTTAATATTCTTATATACTTCCTTTAGATCTAGACCTTATTAGTCTTTTTTAATAATATTATTAAAACTATTAATAATTTATTTAATAATAATAATAAACTCTATAGATATTTTTATCTTAGCTTTAGCTATTTCCTCTTTTATTTATCTTAGTATATTACTTTATTAATTAATCTTTTACTAAGAGGTTATAAAATATCTTAAACTTTAGGAGTAAAATAAACTAATTACTAAAGGGGATTATTATATAGAAGTAGGTTATCTTTATATAAGGGATTTAGGACTTAAGACTTTTTTAAACTTTAGACTAAGAGGTTTTATATTAAGTAAAGAAGTAGTTAAAGTCTTATTAAGGGCTTTACTAGCTATTTATATAAGGTTTAATAGTATAAAACTAGATTATTTCTTAGGAATTTTTAAAGGAAGTATTATAAGATTTTTATTAAGTATAAGTCTTAACTAAGGAGTAATATTCTTAGGCTTTCCCTAAGGAGAGCTTCTAAATATAGAAATTCTTATATTAGAAGTAATAGGAGTTTATAAGTAAAGCCTTTTAAGAGTAGGTATTTCCTCTCCCTCCTTTTACTTAGGAGTATCTTATAAAAAGAGATTATTATCCTTATTAAGCCCTTTTTAACCTTCTTATAACTCTTCTTAACTATCTTAAAGCTCTTTATTTTCTTTTTTAAAGATATCTTCTAGCTTTTCTAACTCCTCTTAAGGTTATTAAAAAGTAAATCTATAAATAAATTTAGTCTTACCTTTTACTATTTAATTTTAAAATAATATTATATTTACCTTTAGAGGATATATAAATATAAAGTCTTTTAAAGGTTTATTTTTTAAAGTATTAGTAAGGATATTAAATTAACTATAAGGTTTATTAGTTAAAAAGAGAAAATATTAA
This sequence comes from Beauveria scarabaeidicola, assembly GCA_037289395.1. Taxonomy (NCBI): domain Eukaryota; kingdom Fungi; phylum Ascomycota; class Sordariomycetes; order Hypocreales; family Cordycipitaceae; genus Beauveria; species Beauveria scarabaeidicola. The sequence continues at coordinate 23,879 of JAEIJG010000127.1, read as the reverse complement.
TTCTTTAATATAAGTTAATTAAATTTATAAAAGACTAGGTTACTAAGTATTATTTATAATAAATACTTAGCTAAGTTTAGACTAATAATAAAGTAAATATTAAGCTTTAGAGGCTTTAATCTAAGATAAGCTTATTATATCTTAAGCTTATTTATTAGTATATTATATATAATCTCTTTCTAGAGATTAATATAAGTAGTCTTTAAGTTATAAAAAAAGCCTTAGTCTAGTTAAAGAAGATCTAAAAAAGCCTTTATTATTAGGAATAAAGCCTACTAATTATTAATAAAAAACGCCTTTATATTACTTCTTATCTTCTTATTAAAACCTCCTTTAAGTAGCTAGTATAAAGAGATACTAAAGTAGCCTTATAGTAGTAGTATAGTATTAAAGATAACTAGGTAGCTATAAGACTAATTATCTTATTATTTTAAAATAAGAGGGTATACTAGTATAAAAGAAAATAGGAAATATATATTATTAAGCTACTACCTAAAGGTAAGTATAGTAGCTTTTACTTTTACTAGATAGTTTACTAGGAATATATTAAGAAACTAGAGGATAGTAGCTTTCTTATTAAATATTATTATTATTTAGTATTTTCTATTATAAAGATTTACTAAAGTAGAGAAATTAATTAAGAATACTTAAAATTAATATCTAAGTATTTCTTTTATCTTTATTATATTCTTACTTAAGAAATAAAAGAATAAGACTTTATATTATATAAATTTATCTTTAAGCTTAATACTATTATATACTTTATTTATCTTATAAATCTTTAAATAAGAGAAGCCTTAAATAATAAACTTATTATTAATAATAATAATAATATTACTAAGTCTTTAAATAATAATCTTTAAAGCGCTTAGTAATCTAATATCTTCTACCTAACTCTTATTTATTAGAGTACTATAGAGTTAAAAACACTTAGAGATATATTATAATTAGTTAGTTAGTAAAATATTAAGAAAATTTTTAAGAAGTTTAAATCTTTTTTAAATTTTTTACTTAAGGACTTCTTAATTTATCTTATTATTTAAGATAAGCCTAAACTCTAGTTAGTTATCTTATAAGTAGAAAGTAAAAGGTATATATAAGTAACTTTTAGATATAAAAGCTTTAATATATTATCTTTCCTTAGGGAAATAATAGCTTAAATCTCCTTCTTTTCTTTTTATAAAGACTATAATAACTTAACTTATTTTTAGTAAAAACTCCTTCTTAAATACCTCTTTAATAAAACGCCTCTTTAAATAATATATAAAGGAAAATAATAATAATATTATAAAAAATAATAAAATAAAGAGAATAATAAAAAATAAAATAAAAAACTAAGATAATACTTATATTCTTTTAAGAATATAATAATAAAAGAATAAAAAAGAAACTTAATAGTATATAAAGGCCTTTTTTAGGCCTTAGCTAGTAGAGATAATTATAATTTAGACCTTAAAGAAGATAATTAAGATAAAAGAGAGAAAAGAGAAGAAAAATATAAAGTAAGGAAAAATTATATATTAATATAAATACTATAATTACTAAATTAATAATAAATAACTACCTATTAGAATTATTAATCTATAATAATTATACTAGTTATACTAGTTAATAGTATATTATTATAAATAAGCTATTATTTTTTTATAATATATAATTTTCTTTTTTTTAAAAGCTTAATTACTCTCTTATTAATAAAAGCCTCCCTTCTCTCTTCTACTTCTTTTTTCTTCTTTATTATTATCCTAGTTAGTATATTATTACTACTTACCTTTTCTCTTACTCTCTTAGCTTTATCTATTATTATCTTATCTTAAGCTTTAAGTATAATATACTCTTATACTTTCTTTTATTATAATAATAAAGTAAGATCTCCTAGATATCCTCTTACTCTTCTTAAAAGAACTATCCTCTCCTTTCCTTAAAAGATATTACTTTTTAATATATACTAATAAGTCTTTATACTTAAAAGTTAGTAAAAAATAGATTTAGTAAGTAAATAACCTTTACTTCTATTCTTTCTCTTATTTAATTAGTAATTTAGGCTATAAATATCTTTATTATTTTCCTTCTTAATAATAAAGATTATAATACTTATAGCTTCCCCTTTTACTTTAAAGTTACTTTTAACCTAATAATAATAAAAAATCTAAAACTTATAATATAATTCTAGCTAGATTTTAACTCCCCTAATATTATTCTATAAGCTATAATTAAAGAATATATTTACTCTTTTAAAATATAAAGTGTTTATATCTTAGTAAAAGTTAGTATAATTCTTAATATTATCTTTAGTATTATACTAGGTTATATAGATAAAATTAAAGTATTTCTAATCTAGATATATAGATAATATAATCTTTATCTTTACTCTTATTATACCTTAACCTTTATATCTAATATTACTTATCTTAACTACTATATTATATATCTCTTCTAAGACTATATTTCTCTTAGTAATAAACTTAGTAATACCTATAGTAACTATATCTAGTAGACTATAAGTAATAGCTATAAGTAATATATCTTCTTATATTATTAAGTACCTCTTATTATTATACTAGATAGGGAATACTTTCTTTATAGTAATAGAGCTTCTACTAGCTCTATTTATACCCTCTATCTTATTTAACTTAATTAGGAGTCTACGCCTTATATTTACTACTAGTTATTCCTAGAGGCTAATAAAAAAATAATAGAAGATATTATCTAGTGGTAAATAGCTCTTCTTCTTAATAGGCTTAATAGGGCTCTAGAGGCTCTAAAAAACACCTAAGCTTTTAAATCTTAAAATAAAATAATTTTTTTTTACTTAATCTAAGTATTATAATACCTAGATAGAAATTTAAATACTTTAGTTATCTTTTTAGTTCTATTACTATCCTCCTTATAACTTTCTAGTAATAGCTAGAAAGTTATAATTTAAATAATAGCTTTATACTAATTTATATCTTTTTTTTATATTATAAGTGCTTTAATAACTAACCCTTTTTATTTAAAACTAGGTTTTAAGGGTCTTTATTATAGTTATTAGTATCTTATTAACTCCTAATTATCTTTTTTATTTTCCTTCTCTTCTAGTATAAAGATACTCTCCTTATCTTTATTATTAGATTCTCTCTCCTTATCTAACTCTCTATCCTTAAATTTATAATATTATTAACCTTTTTTATCCTTCTAAAACTCCTTTAGCTAATTAGTAATATATATATTAGGTAATTTAATCTTATTTAAGGTAATAAGATAATAGGCTTTTATCTTATTATCTCTTTTACTTACCTTATAAAAGCCTTATTATTATATTTTAACCTTTACTTTATAAGAAAAATTATTATTCTTTATATTATTATAAGCTAGAACTAATACTCTAGGGCTTATAAGGTCTTTTTATATTTAAAACTTATTTTATCTATTAGTCTTTTTTACTAGCTTTTTTTAAAATACTAAAACTCTCTTTTTTATAAACTTAATATTATCTTAATACTTTAATAGAACTCTAACCCTTATAATAAATAAAAAAAACTAGTTATATATATTATCTTAGTTTATAAGCCTCTAAGTTAAAACTACTATCTTAATTAGTAATATTAGATACTTATTAAAAAGTAGTTAGTATAGAGAGTATTTATAAGAGGTCTTTAAAGAAGTTTAATTAATAAGTAAAATAGTATTAAGTAGGTATTATTAAGCTATTATACTAGGCCTAATTATCTTAGTAATAACTAAAATAATATTATAATACCTTACTTCTATAATTTTATTTATCTAGGGATTATATTTTAAGATAACTATATACTTATAGCCTTAATATTTTAGTATTTTTAGAAACTTCTTTTTAAACTTTAGACCTTTATTAATAATAGCTTTTATAAAGACTCTATATTTACTAATTAACCCTCTAATAAATTTTAATATAATAGTAGAGTTATATCTCTTAATAGCTATAGCCTTAACCTAGCCTATAAGATCACTATTACACCTCTACGTAGCGTAGTCTAGCACTAACCACTAGACTAAAAGGCTAACTACGACCTATGAAAGTCACGGCGTATTTAGTGCTATAACCTAGGTCTAATAAGTGCCCCCCCTCTACAGCGAGGAGATACCTATCCTTAGGTATATAGTTGCCTCCCTAGTTTTTTCTAGTAAGTTAGTTCCCCTCTAGCTTATACGCTAGCACTATAAGTGTGTAGCCTTCCGGAAGGGCACGTCTAGCCCCACACTAGTGGCCTGGCTAGCTCGCTTATACACTAGAGCTAGGGCGGGAATCGAACCCACGAGTAGAGCACAATTGCTACCACTTGTTACACCTCTACGTAGCGTAGTCTAGCACTAACCACTAGACTAAAAGGCTAACCATGACCTGTGAAAGTCGCGGCGTATTTAGTGCTATAACCTAGGTCTAATAATCACACCTAGCCTCTATAAGGAACTTATACCCTTAATTATTAGGTATATATTATAAATTAAAGTGTATCTTTTCTATTAGCCTTATAGGTTCTATATATAAAGTACTCTCCTTCTCTTATATAGTAGCCTATTTCTAATATATTTTATAGACTTAGATTATAGTCTATATATCCTTATTTATATTTAGCTAGAAATATTAGTCTATTAGCTACTTACTAGAGATCTTAAATCCTCTATATCTAAAAAACCTATAAGCTTCCCTAATAAGTATCTTTTTAATATTAAGATTATCTATAATTAATAATAAGTCTAGTCTCTTACTAATCCTTTAATATAAACACTTATTATAAAGAATATACCTATTTATATTTACCCTAAAGTATCTCCTAGTATCTTTATTTAATCTATTAAGGTATTAAAAAGTAATAAGGAATTTTACTATTATATAACTCTTATTATTATATCTTTTCTTAAGGAGTAGGGTATTATAGTATATTTAGTTTAGTACTAAATTAATAAATTCTTCTAAATTCCCTTTATACTTAACTTCTAAGATATTAGATAGCCTAAGTAGTTTATATAATAATATATTTATAATTAAATTCTTCTCCCTTAGTATATATACTACTATAACGTTAAAGAGCTTAATATAGCTTAATTACCTTATAATTAATACTCTAGCTATATTATTAATACCTTTATTAATCTATTACTTTAAAACTAATATATTTATTTTTAAGATAAAATATATACTATAGATATATCTTTAAAGTTAGTATATTATATATAATAAGCTATAATATTTATACTCTATCTAATTATATTTTAACTTAGTTAAGCTCTAGATATTACTTTTAAACCTTACTAGCTATCTCCTCCTCTTAACCTCTTATATTAAAACTACTTTTTATTTAATTAGTAAAGAATCTACTTAGAGTATAATTAGTCTTATACCTTTTTTATAACTTAAGGTAACTAAGATTAAAGTAATAATAAGTGCCTTATTTATTATCTTTATTACCTCCTCTTACTCTTTTTTTTATATAAAAATAGTATTTTTTTTTAAAAGCTTAGTTAAAGGTATTATAATATTTATATAATTATTAATTATTAGTTTATAACCTACTATTATATCTAGAAAACTATAAATATCTTTAAGGTTATAATACTTTTTTTACTTTTAAATCTTTAATACTTTATATTTAATAAGACTTTAACTAAGTATTTTATATATAAACCTTATAATTACTAATCTCTTCTAATATTACTAACTTTTCTTTTTAAAGATTATATAATTAGTAAGTTTAATATTAACTAATACTTTATTAAGGTTTTAGATATACTTAGTAATATACTACTTAATCCCTAGTAAAGCCTCTTTATTATTATATATACTTATAAATCCTTATATAATAATATTATCTAGGTATAAATAATATATCTCTAGTATAAGCTCTATTAGAATTCTTATTATAATATATATAAATTAGGTAATTAAATTAGTTATATCTTATAGAAGAGTATATATTCTAAGTAACCTAATTAGGCTAGAGAATATTATTAAATATTAGCTCTTAAGTACTAATAATACCTAATTATAACCTAAAAAAAGGTCTAATAATAATAAGATTTTATATATAATAAAATCTTCTATAATCTCTTTATAGATTAAAAGAATATTAGTATTATAAACTAATATAATATTAATTCTAATAGTAAAATTAATTAGTTATAATCCTTTACCTAGTTTTATTATAAAGAAGATAAGATTCTAATAAGGCTTATAGTTCTTTTTAAGGACTTTTACTTTAAGTTTTATCTTTAATATCTTAATAAACTTTAATAAGATACCCTTAGAGATTAGAATAGACTTTTTACACTAAGGCTTATAATTAACTACTTTTAGCTTTATAAGGGGTAAGATACTTAAATCTAAGCTACTACTCTCTTTAAAGGTTTATACTAATATAACTTCTTAGTTATAAAGTATTATAAGGAATATATCTCTCCTTTACTTTATTAAGTCCTTAATTTATTCTTTAATACTATATAACTACTTTTTATATAAATAAATACCTTTTTAGATCTTTAAGAACTTCTTTATTAAGAATTTTATATAGTTTTTTACCTCTTTAACTCTCTCTTTTATTTCTTTTTACTTCCTTTCTTACTAATATAAGTCTCTTTTTAAAATAAAACTATTAAATATATATAATAGCTTTACCTTTACTTTCTTTTTTTTATATAAAATAAAGACTTTAAGTTTATTAATAAGTTATTTTTATAAATTAATACTTAATCTTTTTTTATTTATTATAACCTTTATTTTATTTATATATTATTAAAGACTTTATTTAACCTCCTCTTTATTATCTTCTTTAAGCTAAAAAACTATATCTTTACTTTTAATCTCTCCTTTTAATAACTCTTCTTATTAAGTAAGCTTAGGATTAAAAGCTAGGGTCTATATTTATAGTAGTTAGTACTAATTAAGAAACTTTTTAGTAGACTCTTAGGTTATTAGTCTTATTATTAGGGTTATTACTCTTATCTTTTTAAACTATATTTATATCTTTATATCTTCTTAGTCTAAAAGATATTTAAATATTATTTAAGCTAACCTTATAAATAATATTCTTAAGATAAAGTCTATTAAGACTAATATATCTATAATATAAACTCTTTATTAGATAAAGATATTATTAAGATATAATTATAGTAATATTAATCTAACTATAACTACTTTACTATTTAAGTAAGATATTAATATTATTTAGTTTAGTTTAATAGTAATATTATATTTAGTTATTATTTCCTAGCTTATAATATTCCCCTTAGTACTAGAGTTAATTAAAGCCTTAATTAGCTTCTAACTAAAATTATTAATTTTAATATAAATAAATAGTAAAGCTTATTATAAAGCTATTATATACCCCTTATTAAAAATATAGTTTATACTTAAGTTATAAATTACTAACTATAGAATATAGTTAAAAGTATTACTAAAGTCTAAGAGTAGGATTATCTCTACTATAATCTCTTTATCCTCTCCTTCTTTAATAATTAAATACTCTTTAGCCTTTACTAATATAAAATACTTTTCCTTATTTATAGAACTTTTACTATTCCTAATTATAATTATACTAATATTTATTATTACTAAAGTATTCTTAAAAGCTTATTTAAAGGCCTCCTACTCCTCTAGAAAATATATAATAGCTATTAGTACTTAAGATTACTTTATACTAGCTAGTACTATAAAGACTACTTTTATCTTCTTAATTTACTTTATTATATCTAGAATTCTCTATAATAGTAATCTTCTAATTAAGGGATTATATTATATAACTTTAGTAGTTATTATATTTATTTTCTTTCCTAGTATCTTATTAACTAGTTAATACTTTAGATTACTTTTTACTCCTTCTCTTTTTTTATTAGGAATATTCTCTTATTAAAAGTCTTTAGTAAGTATATCTTTATAATTATTACTAAGGTCTTTACTCTTTATTATATTATTATTAAATTATATTAACTAGGCCTATATATGCCTATTTAGTCCCGCTATCTTTATAAGTAAGGGAAAAACTAGACTCCTTAGAGGAAAACCCTTACTTCTTTATCTAACTCTAATCACATATTAGTTCCTAGTAGGGGCTAGTGAGGCCCCTCTTCTTAATTATTTTTATTTTTCCCCCTTAGGGGGGGGGTGTCCCTTTTATTAGGCCTTAGCTCCTCCCTATCTACTCTATACCTACTTTATATCTATCCTGTCCTAGTTCTACCCTAGGTCTAATATTTATATAGGTTAGCCTCTATAGGTTATATACCTATTTTACTATTTTCCTACTCTTAACTAGGTGGTTAAGCGCGTAAAGTATATCTCTTTAGTCCCTTAGTAGCACTATAGCAGGGGCGTAGTATTAGCCTATAAGTTTATATTAGAGAAGTATATAATAGATATCCTCTACCTTATATCTACACTAATATATCTCTATATTATATCTAGGTACTTATTACTTATAGAGGAAAGCGTTTAGCCTAATTTTTCTTATCTATAGTTATATTATAATAAAGCTAATATGCCTTAGCGAGTAAAAGAGTAGGGTCACCCTAGCCTTATACCTAGCCTATAGGGGCTTATAGACTAGGAATAAGGTAAGCTATCTTACCTACCTCTAGCTCTTAGTCTCCTTATACTCTTACTTTACTCTTTATATCTAGTTAGCCTAAGCCTTAAGTATACGCTAGTCCTCTTCTAGTACCCCCCCGCTTATCTTTAGTAGGTTTTAGTAAAGGTCTTTTATTAGTAGCGGGATCTATCTTCTACTATTTTAGCGGAGTAGGACTAGGGATAATACCCACGTGGTGGTATACTAAAGCTAGGCCGCGGCCTTATTAGCCTCTTACTAGTTTAGGGTTCTACTCTTCTATATTATTAGGTAGACATCTACTAGTAGTACACTAAGCTTTATCTCTATATAGTAAGTAGGGGTGGCCTTAAAGGCTCCTCTAACTACCCTTAGGCACCTTACCTATAGCTCTTAGAGGGGTCTAGCTAGGCCCCGCGTAGGGCCGGCTATAAGGCTATACTATACCGTTACTCTAAATAATATAATTAGATAAATTCCCTAGAGGTAGACATCTCTTATTTCCTTAACCCTTAGGCCTTATAACTTCCTTATTATTAGCTATAAGGCTTAAAGCGCGGACTAGACCTTCCCTAACGCGGACTTAACCTACTTCTACTATCCTAACCCTACTAATAGTATTACTCTAAGGAGGCATATATCTATTAATAACTCTACCACCTCGCCCCTAAGTATAAGGGGGCCTAGATCTAAGGCTTACCTATATTAGAAGTGTAGTAGCTTAAACTTTAGTATAGAGAAACTTAGTTAATAGGTTCTCGCCTAGTCTTTATATATAGCTTAGGCATTTTCTAGCTAGGACTTCGTTTTATTATAGTTCTTCCCTATATATAGTAGGTTTATGTTATCTACGAAGCTAACTATATGTAGACCTAGGGCCGCCCTAAGGGCTTTATATAGTGAGCTTATAAAGAGGATAAAGAGGATCGGTGATAGCGGCGAGCCTTAAGGGACTCCGCGCCGGACTACCCTTTCCCTCGTTATGCCGCCGCTTTACTCTCTATTATATTATTAAATATATATAATTACTTTCTTAAATACCTTATTATATTAATAGAAATAATAACTAGGGGTCTTATATTATTATCTAAGAAAATAATATTAACTCTAGGCCCTTATTATACTTTTATTAGTTATAGTATTTTCTACCTAGGTAATAATCTATTTTAGGTATAATTAATATCCTCTTATTTACTAGGAGTAATATTTATCTAAGGGTTTAAGGCTCCTCTTAGTAATATAACTTATTTTCTAAACTTTAATATAAAGACTTTTAGAGCCTAAAGAACTATAAGCTTCTAAATTACTATCTTACTTTAAAGCTAGACTAGTAAATAAAGTAAAATAAGGTATTCTCCTAGACCTCTAAAAGATAAAGTATAAATATTTATATTATAGGTATAAAACTAAATAATAGTATTTATATTTATAAATTTATATTTATTTAAATAATACTTAAGGTAGAAGTAATACTAATATTTCTTCTTTATATTAGATCTTATAGTATTAATATAGAACTCTTACTTTTCTTCTTTATTATTACTTAACTTAATAATCTAATCTTTATCTTTAATAATAATATTAACTTTTATTAGGTTTTACCTAATAGCCTTAAGAAGCTCTTTATAATCTCTCCTCCTTACCTTATCTAACTCCTTATCTCTATTTAAGATAATAATTACTAACCTCTTTATCTTTTTAATAACCTTAACTATCGCTAAGTCACTAGTAGGCTTAGGAGTATCTTATTAAGACACTAACCTTATATCCTTTACCTTCTCTATTATTTTATCTTTCTTTATTACCTAGACTTTCTAATTAGTAGTCTTCTTATACTTCTTATCTTACTTAAACTAAATATAATCTCTAATAAATTAAAAAATCCTCTAATATACCTCTTTATAAGGTAAGTTATTAAAACTTATTATACTAATATTATAATACTTACTTATATTAAAATAAACTCTTAATAATATAGCTAACTATAAGTATCTAGACTACTTAACTATTATAAGAAGGTCTTTACTAACTAGGTTATAAAGATATTTATATTTAATAAGTTATTTACTAATTACTTAGTAGTTATCTATTAAGGGTATTTTATTATACCTAGCTAACTTAATCTAGGGGCTAAATCTTTTTTTAATATTATATTTAAAGAAATATTTAACTAGCTTTACTTTTACTTTTACTTAATTATAACTAAAGATAAGGCACTTAACTTCCTTTAATATATAAATCTTTATTATCTTAAGTAATTCTTTATACTTAAAAGAGATTAAGATACCTTAAATATTAAACTAGCTATTAAACTTCCTTAGGAAATTAATATAATTATTTCTATTAAACCTTTCTTTAAAAGTAGTTTATAGCTAAAGATTTACCTAGATTAAGGTTATAAGGAGATCCTTATTATTAATAGAGTTTAAAAAGTTAATATTATACTTAGTAAAGTCCTTTCCTAATCCTTTACTAGCCTATCCTCTACTAGGGCTAGTATTACCTACCTTCTTACCTTTTAAGGCTTATTTCTTCTTACCCTTCTTAACCCTTCTCTTACTTCTTCTTTTATACTAATCCCCTTTATATTATTAGTTAAGTTATCTAGTAGGTTAAAGATATCTTATATAGTAGTAAAGGCTAAGCCTTTATATAGGTTTAGTGCTTTAGTATTACTAGATAATATAAATATAGTTATTATAAAAGGGTTAAAGAATAATTAAAAGATCTAGTATAAACTAAAGTAAAGATAAAGATAATATTTCTTTAAATAACTTAATAGCTTATACTTAGCTTACTTTATATTATAAGTTAAAAACTAAGAGTTTATTATCTTTTAAAAATAAGAAAAACTTCTATCTTCCCCTTATAACTACTAGTATTATAATTAATAACTTCTTATATATTCTATTAAGTAATATCTTAATCTTATTTTAGTTTTTACCCTTAACCTATCTTTTAGTTCTTAGACTAGAGTATATTTATAAGTTATTAGCCTAATATCTTAACACTATAAGATAATATAGGCCTACTAATAACTTAAGTATAAGATATATATTTATTAAGTCCTCTTAACTAGATTAGGGGATTACTTTATCTTAAAATAACTAAGGTAGCCTTAGGATATAATTATGTTTACTATTAGTAACTAGGTCTTTTATAGCTATTAGCCTTATAGTCTCTTACTTAATATTATCTTTTTAGTTTATATTATCTTATTTCCTTCCCTAGTTTTAAACTCTTAATTTATATCTTATTTTCTAGTTAAATACTTTTATAAATTATTAACCTAGTACTCTAGTACTACTAGATAATTTAGATATTAGATATCTATAGATTATTAGCTTATTATTTCTTTTATTTATATCCTAGTTTAGTAAATAAAGCCTATTTATAGTTACTTAGCCTCTTAACTAGTAAGCTTTTAGGTTAAACTATCCTTAAACTCTTTATCTATTAAGCTTTCTTAGTTTCTTTACTAAATTTCTTAGGATCTTATTATAATAGCTTACTAGTATTCTTAGTCTCTAATTAAGGGTATCTTAACCTTTAATAAGGTATCTCCCCACTATAACCTCTATTATAATAGATAAGGAGAACTACTAGAAAACCTATAATAATAAGGTATTATATATAAAAGCTTTTATAGTTTATAATATAATAAAAGATTATTATCTCTCTAAGGGTTAATATATATATATAAAATAATTAAGGTTAGCTTAATTAGGAGTATTAAATTATTAGAAATATAAAAATTATAAAGAAGAAAGATATAATTATATTTAGTTTAAATATAAAAAAGTTATTATAAGAAGTAATATATAGTTAATAATTAAAAAAATACTTAAATAGGGTCTTAATTATAAGATTAATATTAGAAATAAAATATAAAAAAGGTAAAAAAGTTATTTTTATTATTTTTAGAGGAGGCGTGCTCTTTTATTAGTAGTACCTATTATATAGCGTACTATAAGGATTATTTTAGACCTAATATAGTAGAGTTTTTAAATAAGTAGCTTATAGTTAATATTATTAAAGGCATTAGCTATATCTAGTTATAAGAGTAATACTACTTTATTATAAGCCTATATTATATAGATAAACTTAATTACTACTACTATTACTATTTTTATTAACCTTTATCTCTAGTTTCTTATTTATCCTTCTAGTAGAAGTTAGTATATTTCTACTATAGCTATAATATAGGTGGTAAGAATCTTCTTAAAAAGCTTACTAGTTATATTAAAGAGGGTTATTAGGCATTATCCTCCTACTATCTAAAGGTTATCTAAAGTCTTCCCTAGTTTCTAGAGGACTATAATAGTACTAGACTAATACTATACTAAGAAATACCTAGTCTATAGAGATATATTAAAGATCTTTACTAGTGCCTTATAGAGTAGGGGGCCTAGGGCCTTTAGGAGTCTATATAGAACCCCGTCTAGGCCTAGGGCGTTCTATACTATATAGCCTCCTAGTATATCTTTTACTTTACCTATAGTAATAACTATAAGGATATTATTATTCATATACTCCTCTTAATCCTATAGGACTATTAGGTACCTTAATAATTTTACTAGTATAGGAAAAACCGTAGTCTACTATATCCGTCCTAGCGCCTCACCGCGCCCGACTCGTACCTAACCCAGGTGAAAACCTATACTCTTCTCGTGCCTATAGTGGTTATCGCTACTTCTAGTAGGTATTAATTATTAATATATCTTATTTTTATTAGCGTAGGTTCCTAGGCTACCCTTAATATATATACCGCTCTTTACTCTTCTAAGATACCCTATACTAACTAGATATATTATTTTTACTTACCTATAATATATATATAAAGTCCCTCCTAAGTCCCTAAGATATTATCTATATAGTTATATATAATTTCACGTTATTATTATAATAGCTATTATAGCGTAGTGGTTAGCGTGCGTCTAATGATATTTTTACTAAGCTAACCTCGTGGTTACCTCTCTTTATGCCCTATTTAAACCCTTATAGTGTTACTCGCTTTTAGTATACTAGACTTTTAGGATAAATAAAGAATCAAAAAGGGGTGCCTCTAGTTAGATTTAAACTAACGATCTATATGCTAACTCACATAGAACTCCCTAGTATAGAACCACTATACCACGGAGGCTCTCCTATAAGGATATTAGTTATATCCTATATATAGGTAGGAGTACTCTATTCCTTATCTAAGGTCTTACTAGGCTTAATAGTTACTAGAGCTAAGAAGAACTTTTAGGCTAATACCTCTACCTTTTCCTCTCTTAACTATACTAAAGAGTCTTAGCCTAGCTAGGCTAGCTCTAAGATTATATTAGCTATATAGCCTATAGTAAACCCTTTTACCTACCTATATTACTTCTATAGCGTTAGAGTGTCTCCTAATAAGTCTAGATATATTCTTTAGGCGGCCTTTTATACTTTAGCTAAGGCCTAGGCTTAGGTCTTTTTTATACTATAGGTAGCTTCTTAGTTAACTTTATTTCTTAATCTCTAGGCCCTTCTCTATAACCTTTTTATTATAATAACTACTTAGCTAATCACTTAGTTCTACTACTCTAGCTTTTAGACTTAGGCGGGGCTTATCTTAGGGATAGCTTTTCTTATAATATCCTCTATTATTATTATAAGTTTCTTATAAGTTACTTCTACCTTTATTAAGGTTATTATTAAGGCCTTAGTTATAGCTAGGAGTTAAGCTAACGCCTTTACTAATATAAAGATAATATTAATTATCCTTTATTTCTTTATTAGCCTCTTCCCTTTTATTTAATAAGGTTAAAGTTCTAATAATTATAAGATATAATCTAACCTAGCTAGGTTCTAGTCTAGGGTTATATACCTACCTTATAAGACTAGTAAGGCCTAGAGTAAGTCTAGGGTACTTATATAGTAGTTATAATAGAATTATATTACTATCTCTAAGGGTATAACTAGTATAGTCTTAATACTAGTAAGGGTTTTAATTATATTATTTATAAATATAGATTTCTTATTATAGAGATCTTAGGAGGGGTAGTAGAGGTTAAAGTCTCTAACTACTACTTAAAAGGCTTCTCCTACCTAAATATTATAAAAGAGCCTATATAAGTTAGTACTAGGTTTAGTATAGAGGTTTATAAAGATAAGAGGGTCTATAAAGAATTAAATATAATATATATCTTTCCTAACTATAACTTCCTATAATAACTTCTTAATCTTTTTATATATATATATAGTTACCCTTCCCCCCCCTTATAGGTGTTAGTAAGGTACTAAGGCGGGAGTAAGTAAGGGGCTACTTAGTAATACTTCCTAGATTATAATAAGAGTATTACTAGGGGTATAGTTATATTTTGCTAGGGATATAAGAGTATATAAAACTCTACTAGTGACTTTTAGGAGATACCTCTATTTATATATATATATATATATAAATATAAGTATCTTTAAAAAATAGGCTATATTTATATTTTCTAGCTACTACTATTACTATTACCTCCCCACGCTACTACTATTAATTAAAGCTCTTAATACTCGCTAATTCGCTTAAAAAACGTATTTTCGCTGTTTTTAACGATTATATACACATTAGAGCCGGATTAACGATTCTTCCGCGCTAATTCCTGCTAACAACCACAACCCCTGCCGCCGCCGCCGCCGCCGCCGCCGCCGCCGCCGGCGCTGGCGAGGTCGCCTTAATTAGCTAGTTTAGCTTATATTCTTATATAATAAACACTTAAATAAAGCGGCCGCGTGCTCTATTAAGAAGAGCGCCCTAATTATAGTAATAGGAGGGCTTTATAACGGTTTAATAGATGCCGCTATTCTAGCTAGCGTTAATAAAGCTAGAATATTAATCTTATTAAATATTAATCTTATTAATAGGTGATAAAAGAGGGAAAAAGGGGAAAAAGGAGAAAAATATAATACTTAATTAAATTAGGTAAGTCTAAAAGAGTATATAGATTATAGTGTGTGTGTATGTAAAAATAAAGGTACCACGCTAGTGTGGTGCTAGTAGAGTGTTATATACTCCTATATCCCTAGTAAAATATAACTATACCCCTAGTAATACTCTATAATAATATTATAACTATCCTCCTAATAAAGGGCTAGCTAGATATTATTATTATCTTTATAAATATTCTATAATAGAATCCTTATTTAGTTATCTAGGCTAGACTAGGTCTATTATAGTTATATCCTAGATCGCCTCTATAGTTATTAGTAATAGCAGGAGGGGTAGGAGTAGGTCCCCTTAGGCGTGATCGCGATCCCTAAGTACTAGGGCTAATAATAGCACCTACCTAACCCTATCTTCTCCTAGGGTAGGTGTAGTGCTCTTACGCTATAGAATAGTTAGTAATACTAGGCCTATAGACCTTACTCTAGGGTTTATAAAGTTAAACTTTAATATATTAGTCTATATAAGGAAAGGCCTTTAAACTAGGGCTAATAAAGAGGGTCCTAAAGGGCGCCCTCTTAGGCGTTATATACTCCTAGCTTTCTTTAAGGGTAATAATACTCTTAGAGACCTTAGGGGTCTCTTCTTATTTAGGCTTTAGTAATAGCTCTTAAATTATATTAGTCTAAAATAATATACTTCCTAGGCTTAGCCCTAATATTATTATATTATAAGGTAGTCTTAGGACTATACTAGGTAGTTACCTTTATAGTTAAGGTATAATTCCTTTTTATTATCTTTTTTAGCTAGATATAGCTTAGTTCTAATATAAGTCTAGTAGGTATACTAGTTATATTATTTCTTATTCTAGTAGAACTTACTTATATAGTTATATTAGTAGTATTAGAAGTACTATAAGGGCTATATTATCTCTAAGAAGGGCTTATATTAGAATACCTAGGAGTTAAAAAAGACTCCTTATATATAAAGGTAATTTACTATTTCTATATTATAAGTTCTAATAACTATTAAGGCTTTTATTCTAGACTTAAACTAGGGGTAATATATTTTTATTATAATAATATTTACCTTATTAAAGGCTAAAAGTATTATTATAAGATTAGAGGTATTTTATAGAATCTTATTAAGTAAGACTACCTTTATTATTATAATATAGATTTATTAGGAGAGGGTCGCCTTAGGCCTAAATATAATATTTACCTAGAGCTTATCTTTAGTATATTTTTTTACTTCTTAATAAAAGGTTAGGGCTATATCCCTTAAGAGAAGGTAATATACTACTACTATAGTATCTACCTAGATTACCTTATTAACTACTATAATAACCTCTTATAAGGAGTAGTCTTTAACCTCTTAGGTATACCCTCTAGTATTAATAATTAACTCTTATTTATATCTTACTAAGACTAGCTTTACCCTAGGGTTAACCTAGCCTTATATTATTATTACTTTAGTATAAGACTATACTTAGGATAATAGCTAGAGTTATTTAGTACTTTAGCTCTCCTTTAGTATCTAAGTAATTATTTCTTTAATAATAGCTTATATTATTTCCTAACTAACTAAGTTATTTATTTTTACTAAAGCTATCTTAGCCTTACCTTAGGCTTATATTTATTTATATTTAGACTATAACTCTTTTACCTAGTTTTTATATTTATTCTTAATTAAAAAGAAGAGCTTATTAATAATTTCTCTCTTAAATCTTATCCTCTATCTAGTTATAACTATATTAGGCTTACTATAGTATAGTTTAGTTATAAGGACGTGTCTAGGTGTATCTCTAGTAGTAAATTAGCTACTATAACTACCCCTAGTAAAGTAGATCTAAGCTAATATCATCTAGGGGTAGATTTAAGTGCTTTTAATTATCTAATAAGTTATTTTCTAATTTTATTACTAGATCGGGCTTAATATAGTTACGCACCGTTTCTTACTTATGAAGATACTTAAATATACTTAGTTTAGTATTAAATTAATAAATTCTTCTAGATCCTCTTTATACTTAGCTTCTAAGATATTAAATAGCTTAGGTAGCTTATATAATAGTATATTTATAATTAAATTCTTCTTTACTAATATATATATTACTATAAAGTTAAAGAGCTTAATATAGCTTAACTACCTTATAATTAATACTCTAGCTATATTATTAATACTTTTATTAATCTACTACTTTAAAACTAATATATCTATTTCTAAGATAAAATATATATTATAGATATATCTTTATAGCTAGTATATTATATATAATAAGTTATAATACTTATACTTTATCTAATTATATTTTAATTTAGTTAAACTTTAAATATTACTTTTAAATCTTACTAGCTATTTCCTCTTCTTAACCTTTTATATTAAAACTACTTTTTATCTAATTAGTAAAGAATCTACTTAGAGGATAATTAGTCTTATACCCTTTTTATAACTTAAGGTAAGTAAGATTAAAGTAATAATAAGTACCTTCTTTATTATCTTTATTACCTCCTCTTACTTTTTCTTTTATATAAAAATAATATTTCTCTTTAAAAGCTTAGTTAAAAGTATTATAATATTTATATAGTTATTAATTACTAGTTTATAACCTACTATTATATCTAAAGAACTATAAATATCTTTAAGGTTATAATACTTTTTCTATTTCTAAATCTTTAATACTTTATATTTAATAAAGCTTTAATTAAGTATTTTATATATAAACCTTATAATTACTAACCTCTTTTAATACTACTAACTATTCTTTTTAAAGATTATATAATTAATAAGCTTAATATTAACTAATACTTTATTAAGGTTTTAGATAATATATCTCTAGTATAAGCTCTATTAGTATTTTTATTATAATATATATAAATTAAATAACTAAATTAGTTATATTTTATAAAAGAATATATATTCTAAGTAATTTAATTAGGCTAAAGAATATTATTAAATCTTAGTTCTTAAGTACTAATAATACCTAATTATATCTTAAAGAGAAGTCTAATAATAATAAGATTTTATATATAATAAAATCTTCTATAATCTCTTTATAGATTAGAAGAATATTAATATTATAGACTAATATAGTATTAATTCTAATAGTAGAATTAATTAGTTATAATCCTCTACCTAGCTTTACTATAAAGAAGATAAGATTCTAGTAAGGCCTATAGCTCTCTTTAAGGACTTTTATTTTAATTCTTATCTTTAGTATCTTAATAAACTTTAATAAAATACCCTTAGAGATTAAGATAGACTTTTTATACTAAGGCTTATAATTAACTACTTTTAGTTTTATAAGGGGTAAGATACTTAGATTTAGGCTATTATTTTCTTTAAAGATCTATATTAATATAACTTCTTAGTTATAAAGTATTATAAAGAATATATCTCTCTTTTACTTTATTAAGTCTTTAATCTATTTTTTAATATTATATAGTTATTTTCTATATAAATAAGTACCCTTTTAGATCTTTAAGAACTTTTTTATTAAGAAACTTATATAGTTCTTTATCTTTTTAACTCTCCTTTTTACTTCTTTTTACTTTTTCTCTTATTAATATAAGTCTTTTTTTAAAATAAAACTATTAAATATATTTAATAACTTTATCTTTACTCTCTTTCTCTTATATAAAATAAAAACTTTAAGTTTATTAATAAGTTATTTTTATAAATTAGTATTTAATCTTTTTTTATTTATTATAACCTTTATTTTACTTATATATTATTAAAGACTTTATTTAATCTCTTCTTTATTATCTTCTTAAAGCTTAAAAACTATATCTTTACTTTTAATCTCTCTCTTTAATAACTCTTCTTATTAAATAAGTTTAAGATTAAAGGCTAAGATCTATATTTATAATAGTTAATATTAATTAAGAAACTTTTTAATAAACTCCTAAGTTATTAGTCTTATTACTAGGGTTATTACTCTTATCTTCTTAAACTATACTTATATCTTTATATTTTCTTAGTCTAGAGGATACTTAAATATTACTTAAGCTAACCTTATAAATAATATTCTTAAGATAAAGTCTATTAAGACTAATATATTTATAATATAAACTTTTTATTAGATAAAGATATTATTAAGATATAATTATAATAATACTAATCTAATTATAACTATTTTATTATTTAAGTAAGATATTAATATTACTTAGCTTAGTTTAATAATAACTTAGTACTTAGTTATTATTTCTTAACTTATAATATTCCCCTTAATACTAGAGTTAATTAAAGCCTTAATTAACTTTTAATTAGGATTATTAATTTTAATATAAATAAATAATAAAGTCTATTATAAAGTTATTATATACCCCTTATTAAAGATATAGTTTATACTTAAGTTATAGATTACTAACTATAGAATATTATTAAAAGTATTTCTAAAGTCTAAGAGTAAGATTATCTTTACCTTAACTTACTTATCCTCCCCTTCTTTAATAACTAAATACTCTTTAACCTTTATTAATATAAAATACTCTTCTTTATTTATAGAACTTTTATTATTTTTAATTATAATTATATTAATATTTATTATTATTAGAGTATTTTTAAAGGCTTATTTAGAGGCCTTTTACTCCTTTAAAAAATATATAATAGCTATTAATACTTAAGATTACTTTATACTAGCTAGTATTATAATAGAGGGAGAGAACTATAAGAAAACCAATAGTAATAAGGTATTATATATAAGAGCTTCTATTATCTATAATATAATAGAAAGTTATTATCTCTCTAAGGGTTAGTATATATATATATAAATAATTAAAGTTAGTCTAATTAAGAGTATTAAATTATTAGAAATATAAAAATTATAAAAGAGAAAGATATAGTTATATCTAGCTTAAATATAGAAAAGTTACTATAAGAAGTAATATATAGTTAATAATTAAAGAAACACCTAAATAAGGTCTAGATTATAAGGTTAATATTAGAAATAAAATATAAAAAAGGTAAAAAAGTTATTTTTATTATTTTTAGGGGAGATATACTTTTTTATTAGTAATACCTATTATATAGTATACTATAAGGATTATTTTAGACCTAATATAACTCTCCTTATATAGTAATAAAAGATAGATAGTTATATAATAATAATATAATTAAGATAAAGAGAAGAAAAAATAAAATAAAAAGAAAAGAGGCTATAATAAGAAGAAAAACCTAAACTTATATAGTAAGACTTAGATAATATAAATAAACTATAATATACCTTAGAATAAACTAACTAGCCTTTAACTCTAATAAAAATAAGACTATCTTCTAAATCTCTTTTATTATAAATACTAAAAATACACTATTACTCTAGACTTATTTCTTCTTAGGCTTAGTACTATTAGCCTTCTTCTCCTTTTATATAGCCTTTTCTACTTCCTCCTTAGCTACTTTTATCTTTTCTTTCTTAGTAATCTTCTTTAATCTTATTACTCTTTTTATAGCCTTTTTACTAGTAATCTCCTTTACCTTCTTAAGATCCTCTTCTTTAATCTTAGTATAGGTATTAACCTATTCTTACTTACTAGTAATAGACTATAAGCCTATTATATAATATTTATTAATAGTATTATAAACTCTTTATTATATATTAGCTTTAATTAATCTATTTAAGATAAAAAGAATAACTATATTAGTAAGAGTTTTAAGATAAGTAGTAAAAGTAGGAGTAATAGCTAAGATTATATAAGTTATTAGCTATAAAATACTTACTCTAATACTAATATTTTTACTTATAACTATATAAGCCTTATTAAGAATAATAGTTTTTTTATCTTTTAGATATTTAATAAGGACTAGGTAGTAGATTAATAAAGTATATAAGCCTTAAAGAGAAATATCTTTAGGCTTACTAGTAAATATATTATCTAATAAGATATTATTTTTATTCTTATTAATCTACTCTTTAATATTCTAATATACTTCTTTTAGATCTAGACCTTCTAGATCTTTTTTAATAATATTATTAGAAATATTAATAGCTTTCTTAATAATAATAATAAGTTCTAAAGATATTTTTACCTTAACTTTAGCTATTTCCTTTTTTATTTATTTTAATATATTACTTTACTAATTAATCTTTTATTAAGAGGCTATAAAGTATCTTAAACTCTAAGAATAAAATAAACTAGCTACTAAGGGGGATTATTATATAAAAGTAAGTTATCTTTATATAAGGGATTTAGTACTTAAAACTCTTTTAAGCTTTAGGCTAAGAGGCCTTATAGTAGATAAAAAAGTCTTTAAAGCTTTACTAAGGGCTTTATTAGCTAGTTATAAAAGGTTTAATATAATAAAACTAGTATAATCTTTAAAAGCCTTATAAGGAGAGAGCTTATAGTCTTAGTTAGGTATAAGCTTTAACTAAGAAGTAATATTCTTAGGCTTTCCCTAGGGAAAGCTTTTAAATTTAGAAATCCCTATATTAGGAGTAATAGGAGTCTATAGGTAAAGCCTTCTAAGAGTAGGTATTTTCTCTTCTTCTTCTTATTTAGGAGTATCCTTTAAAAAGAGATTACTATCTTTATTAAGTCCTTTCTAACCTTCTTATAGCTCTTCTTAACTATCCTAAAGTTCTTCTTTTTCTTTAAAGATATCTTCTAGCTTCTCTAGCTCTTTTTAAGGTTATTAAGGAGTAAATCTATAAATAAACTTAACTTTACCTTTTACTATTTAATTTTAAGATAATATTATACTTATCTCTAGAGGATATATAAATATAAAGTTCTCTAAGGGTCTATCTCTTAAAGTATTAGTTATATTAAAAGTAGGTTATCTACAAGGACTCTACACAAGCTACTAAGTCTAGCAGCGCTATTAGAGACCTCTGTGGAGCTACTAAAGGCGCTAAGGGGCGCTAAAACTATAGTAAGACCACTAAACCTACTAGAGGGCTATTATAGCCCCTATAGGGCTATTAGGGCTACTAAAATAGTTAAAACCACACTAAGGTTATACTAAAACTTAAAGGGTAATTATATTAGCTAATATCTTATATATAATAAGATATAAGAGGAGGATTCTAGATTTAATAAAGTTTTTTCTAAGTATTACTTTTATCTCTTTTTCTCTATAAATAACTATAATTCTTTTTAAATAGAAGATAGAATAATAAGGTTAATAATATAGTCTTTTATTAACTACTTCTCTATACTACTCTCTTTTATCTAAATCTATCTCTACCTATAATCTTACTTTTATATACTTACTTATAATTATAATAGGTTATAAGCCTAGAAGGTATAAATAGACTTCTAGAAAAGAGATTCTTCTTATAGAGGAATACTAAGATAGACCTTAAGTAAATAATACTATTATACTATCTATAATATAAACACATTACTACACTATTTATAAAAAGGAGATAAGTAATATTACTATATCCTTTAAAACTAAAATCTTTAAGTAGATATACTACTATACTATCTACACTCTCTATTAGTTCTACTACTAGTATTCTAATAGAATAGATTATTAATTTAAGTAACTAGCTAGAGGAAGTAGTAATACTCTTACTTTTATCTTAGTTATTAAAGAACTTAATACTTAGAATATTTAAACTAAGCTCTAATAATAATAAACCCTAGTTAAGAACCTATTAACTTAAATTAATAATCTTATTATATTAATTTAATAGTTATCTACTATAGTAAGCTTAACTTTAACTCCTCTACTACTACTACCCCTAATACCTCTTATTACCTCTTAGATTAATAAAACTATAGCTAAAGAACTAATTAAATTAATCTATAGATTTTAAAACCTTTAGAAGCTTAAGGGACTTAAAAACTTTAATCTATAGTAATAAGCTTTATAAATATAACTAAGAGTTATAAATATTATATCTTTTCTTAAAAAACTATTAATATTAAAAGATTTTAATAACTTAGAATAAGCTATACTACTACTCTTAATAAGGAATAGTTATATAAAAGGGCCTATAATTACTATTAACTAGTATATTAAACTAGATTAAGCCTTTAACCTTCTAGTTTAGTAATATAATATTAGTACTAAAATCTAATAATCTTAATTATATAATAACTTCTATAATCTCTCTTTTAACTCCTATAAAGGCACTCTTAAAGCCTTTAATAATAACTTTAATAACTACCTAGCCTAACTAAACCTTATTAGAGCTATTATTAATAATATTAACTAAGTTAACTAATACTTAAAAGTTATTAATAATACCTTTAACTAATAGTTAGAACGCTAATAAGCCTTAATTAGGGTATTAAGAGCTTAGGGAATTACCCTAGTTACTTTTAACCTTTAATACCTTATAGCTAACTTTCTTAAAGAATAATAAGAAAAGAGATCTTTAGTTATAAAAGCTAGTGTTTATTATACTAGTTATTAAAAGACTAAAGAAGACCTTAAAAAGGAAAAAAAGGAAAAAAAGGAAAAAAAAGAAA